>LPNX010286211.1:296566-411530 GCA_001517045.1 Pseudotsuga menziesii | reverse complement strand
CACACACACACACACACACACACACACACAGATATATCTATATGTATATATATATATATATATATATACAAACATACTTCTATTTGTGGCCTATGGAAATCTTGTAATGGAATGTAATTTGCATGGATCTTATTCTTTACACTGTTTATTTAAAAATTATCATGTTATTTTTACACATGAAAATGTCAAGAATGGGAAATATGCCAAGACAACATGTAATTAGAAAATGAATACGAAACTGAATTATAAGATCCTGGAACATGTGGATAGGTAGTATATTCAAACAATCATCTAAGGAGGCGTACTCTTCGAAAGAGATGAAGGAGTACAAGGTTGCAGATGGAATAGACATGGTTCAATTTTTAAACCACTACTTGAGAGTCCAAAAATAAAATCATGTGATCGACATCACAAGATAATTTTTGGTCAAAATTCCTATTACTGCATGATATTCAGCAATATTGTTGGTAGCAGGACTGAGGAAAACTACCCCTGAAGTAACTAAGTCATGGGGTTAGGAATAGAGTACCGAGGATGCTAAAGCAAGATTCAGGGTATGAAGGTTGGCGCCATCTGCCAAACAATAGTAATGAGTTATATTCAAAGTGAAAACATAACATGAAAACAAGAGTGATGAATAAAATTTTAAAACCACACCAAAATAATCAAATGACACCAAAAGTCAAATATGTACAAGGTATTGATGCAAAATGTTTTAAGCATGGTACCTTTTCAGGGAAATCCCATTGTGAGGCTTCCTAAAAGGTATTCCATAGTAGTGTACTAGCTCATAGGCCCCTTTCTCCAAAAATTTTCTTACAACATAGGGACCGTACCACATTGATTCCAATTTCCCTTTTCCTGATTTGTCATGTTTCTGATCATCTGTCAAAACAAGATCTCGTTTGTTAAGGAGATGAAGTTGGAATGATTTATCATATTGAGCCTTGATTCATTTTTTATGCCACTTGTTGGCCAAATAAGCATCTAGTTGTGTTTCATCAAGGTTTGTGAGATAAAGTAAACGTTCTTCCTCGCCCCAGGTATTATGCAAAAGCTCAACAACTAGTTTCAAAGAATTAATTTCATATTAAATGGGTAAAACAACTTCCATCCCATAGAACCATTGAAAAGATATGAAACTAGTTGCTATTTTTACAGGGGTTCTATAAGCCCAGAGTGATAAGAATAGAGTTAAGTTCCAATTTGATTTATGTTGCCCTATCATTCTGTGAAGCATAGTTGTTACAACTGATTTTACCACACTTGGTAGATCACATATTTATGGCCTTCCCTATCCCTCTGTAGACTCCTTGGACCCCATGGACTATTTTTGTACCTTTGATGTTTCCAATATCATGCCTAAAAACACATGTTATTTTCCATATGGGACTTTTAAACCCATTCTAGCGTATATACATGGATATGACCCTTAAACCCGTATACATCGGGATGTGTGCAAAAGGCTAAATAGTTTTGGAGTTTTCCTTGATGTGGATTTGAGTCACTTGTCTCTTGGCCTTCTATACGCCTTGAGATCACTCAGATTTGACCTTCTATTACCCCATTGAAGAACTAGATAAGGAACCCTTTGGATACATTGAAAGAAGAGGAATTGAAGAGAAATAAAACTATAGTCCATTGTTTCCATAGCTTGATTATACTCGACTCTGCATCCCTTTGTCCCTTAGAGCACTTGGTGTTCTTCCCAAGCTTTCCTTTTATTCTGATATTGCTATTGAGAAATGGGGGATTGAGGTGGTGGAGGCCCAGGTGGAGGAATCAGTTTCTCCGGTTCACAGACGTGCCAACAGAGGTTGTCATTCTTGTAATCTTTGATTTATAGTAAAAGAAATATATTTTCCTATCCAATGATGTGCATTTAAATGAATATTGAATCCATGGATGATTTTAATTGCTTATACATTATTTATTATATATGCTAGAGTAGGTCTAACACAATTATATAGCATGCTTGTCTTGTTTGTTGATTGTTGAGAGAGAAAATTGTTAACACAAGCAGGATTGGAAAATCTCAACGGGGATTTACATCAACCACATGGAATAAGGTATGTTTAGAGATCCTCTAGTGTTAGAAGTTTATTTCTCTTGCATATTGGGAAGGGATTGATTTCTGCGGTTACTTTTTCTGTTATGGTACCCCAATCCATTGGAATTTTTCTCCATAACAGAATTGGCGACCATACTGGAAATTTCTTAGTCATTTCCCTTGGGGTTTTTTTCAGCATTCAATGTTCTTGCATTGCTTTTCTTTCTCTATTTCTGAGTCGGGTCTGGGGGCATGTTTTCCTAGTAGTGTCTGATAGGAGTAAATTTTGTCTTAGCTTGTCTATTTTCCTACTATTTTATCTCTTTTTCCTCCTATACGTAGGATTTTCCTTCACAGTTGTGTGTACATGTGGGATTTCCTAGAATAGTCGCGTATATACATGGATTTTCTGCAAACAATCACATATGCCATGAGTTTTTCCTTTTTGGGGAATATTAAGTGTTGGGGGAATTTGGATGATTGCTGATTCTTTTTGGTTGCTTCTGGAGTCTGTATACACCCCTATTTCTAACTAGAGACACTTTTTGGTTTAAATTTTTTGAAAATTTTCTTGTTATTTCATTTTCTAGTTTTTGTTTTGGGATTAGTGCATTAGGTCTCTTTTACCTTGGTGCTTTGATTGGGTGCTTTCTGATAGTGCTTGCAGAGTCTGGGGGTTGTATAGTCATACTTTTTCTTTTTATCTCATTTAATTGAAAAAATACAAAAACATTTGCTTTTTGAATCATTATGAATTGTTTGCATTTTTGCATTTGCATGGTACTTGCATTAGGTTTGCTCGGAGAGTATTAGTCAGATTTTCATATAGGAATGATTTCATATTCATTTGAAGGAAAATTTTGCACTTCACGTAGTAGCATATCCCATTTTTCATTTGAAACAGTGCATTTTCATTGATTGTCAGGTGTGCATTTTACTTCTTGTTGAGTCATAACATCATTAGTTGCACGACCATTTTCCCTTTTGAGTAATAAGCCAATTAAAATCAACGCATAATAAAATGAATTACACTCTTTTCTTTTATAGGTGTGCACCAACAAGATTAGGTTTTAGGGTCTTGGAATAGTTCATTGTGAGTAAATTATCCAAGACCACTGAATGAAACACTTATGTGTCTGTCCAGGTGACAGTGTGAAATTCCTTTATATAATTAGTGTTTCTCAGGATCCTCCTCTTACAAGGGAGTTAAGCACGAGGCAATGTGAGAAGTTATTGATTGGGATGACCCTTGGTCATAACTGAGTAGCACTGGATATATTTCCAATATTATATTCGTATCTGGGGGCTCTTTCGAGAGTGGTTATCGAGGGGGTACTTTGCAGAGGTTATTCTATAGGTGTCTTGGCTAGGTAGGGGTCGGATAACACAGTCGCTATATGCGTTGAAGCTAAAAGCCACTATAATTGGTTACAAACCTCTGCTTGTTGTGTATGGGAGTCTCATTTCTCTCCTATGCAATACATACCTACTTCATTCAGGATCTCACATATCCTACCCTTGGTTGCTTGCGATTTGGATTTACATTTTTTAGGTGTATGCTCTGTGCACACTAGTTTTCCTAGGGTTTGCATAATTAGATTGAGTATTTTCATTTTTTGATTATTTGTGGATATGGGCGTGGAAATTTTTCATTCTTGTCGTTTAGTAGGACTTTCGCCTTCCATGTCTCCTCCTCCTTTGGGAGAGAGAAACAGACAGTCCGGGCAGACTACTTCTCACTTTGATTTACATGCAATGGGAGATCATGAGGATGATATTCCTAATATGTCCTCTCCACCTCATGAGGTTGGGGATGAAGATCCTACTCACATATATGATCCTTCACCAAAAATACCTTCACATTATGGTTATGATCCCTCATTCATAGGTCACCGGTATTGGTTTCTAGGCAACGAGACTCACTATGAACCCAGAAGCACTAGTCATGTTCATTATGGGATGTCTGATTCCTGCACTTGATCTATCACATCATGTTGAGTCAAAATTTGAACCTAGCACTCTCCTAGGGGCACTCCTATTCCTTTCCATGTAGAGATATTTGGGAGCACTAGTCACATTGCACCTTCCATCCTTGTGGTGGAAGCAACCTCACATGTCTGTCCTAGACCTAGTGTTAATAATAAGATGTGGATACCAGAACCAAAATGAGTGACCATTTGGAACTCCACTTACATCCCTTCACATGTCCCTTTGTCCTCGAACCCTACTCCTTCGAATGAATTTTTTATTACCCTTCCTCCCCCTCATTCACATGGTCCTTTGGTCTGGAATATTTCTACTAGCCATGTTCGTACAACGACTACTCGTACGGTAGTATCTTAGAGTCAAGTACCTCTTGTTGTGTCAAAACATCATATCCTTATTTCTGGATCATCTCATGGTCCATCGCAAGGAGTTCCCCATATCCCTAACTGTGGACATTCTCATGGGACATCCCATGTGACGCCTTATGGAGCTTCTCATGGACATTCTTATGGACCACAATATGGATAGAACTATCAACCCTATGGGTGCGGGTATCAAAAACCTGCTTACTCTTCCAATTATGGCTTTGTAGCATCGCATAATCAAGGTATGCCACATAATAATGCTTCCATGCAGCCCTATACGGGGAAAATGGGAGAATGTTATTATGGCCAAGGCCATGGTATTTATAGAAATTAGCCTTACATGAACCAGACCTATCAGGGAGAGTGGCATAGACCAGCTCAAATTAGGCTGCCTTTCCTCGCAATGTTGAAATTACCTGACTTATCGAGACTTATGAATGATCTGGTATCTCATGACTCATCCTGGCTGGCCGTCCCTAACAAGCTTCCTTTGGAAATTCCCAATTTCTAGGGCAAAGCTGGAGAAGATCCTAGTGAGCATGCCACTACTTTTCACCTTTGGTGCTCTTCCAATTCCTTACATGAGGATTCAATCTGTTTGAGGCTATTTCAATGCACCCTCACTGGGCCTGTAGCGAAATGATATATAGAGTTACCAAGGGGGGCATTCATTTTATTTGATGACCTTGCCATGACTTTCATCCATCACTTCCAACTACCTGTATGTTACGACGTTGGTACCAAGATATTGTCAACATTTTGGCAAGACAAAGCAACACATACCTTTGATCATATTCAAGAGTGGCATAGATGGAAGTGGTTGATTAAAGCCTTTATACCACTAGAATTTCTCCTTGAGTGGTTCCTCAAGTCGTTGTTACCTTACATTGCAAAGGATTTTTTTACATCTAGAGTCCAAAATGAGGAACAAGCAATATTTAGGGCACAAGAGTTGGATTTGATTTATCCTCAATCCAGAATTTTGTATGATATTATACCTAATGGCCTGTGATCTAGTTTCGATCCCAAGATCAATCCTGGACCACATGCCGATGGCATTGTGGGTTTTACAAGTGACAGACCTGTGGATTTAGTTGTGAAACAAGTGAGCCAATTGTTAATTAATCAATATTCTTCTTGACAAGCCACGGCTTCGTCTCAACCTACCCAAATGGTGAGTGTACTTTCTGTGCAATCATCGGACCAGAAGGGAAACTAGCAGCCTAGAAGGAATAGGAAAAAAGGGAAAAATAATTGTAAGGGTGGGAACAAGAATGAAAATGCTAATTATAATGACAATAATGCTCATAATGCTAGGGGGGACAAGCAGTCTAAATGTAAGGTAAATTTTCCTTGCAAGTTATGTGAGGACCACCTCACTTACTTGTGCCTTCATATGGAATATGCCTCGAGATTCATAGCACAGGGCCCAGCTATGATAACTAATCCTTTACCCAACAATCAAAATATGAACTTGAGGACCATTGATCCTCATTGTGCATTGGGTGGAGATCAAAATCCGCCGGAAGCCAATAGTGGTCATGGTTGCGTTAACATGGTGCTCACTACTAAGGTTGTGACTCGTGTGAAGGATTATGGTTCATTAGAACTGACCCTTGGAAAGGAACCCACTCCACCTGAGAGCCCTTTGTGTATCAAAAAACCTATGAATAAACCTGAAGTTGCACCTCGCATTCCTAAGGGATTCCTAAAGCATTCAGGGCACAATCCTAATGCCCAAGCCTCCTAGAACTATTATGTTGTTGAGGATTTAGGACAAACTCCTTGTGCGATGTCTACACTTGAAGTACTTCAGATTTGTCATGTGCAAAGGAAATCCTTACTTTCTGCTTTTAGGGTGGATGATGATAACTCTTCTTCCTTTATCAAATTTGAAACCATGGGAATACAGACTCTCTTGCCTTACTACATGAATCTTTTGATTCATGTAGAATGTCTTAATCTGAGTGTCAAACACAGTTTGATTGATGAATGCGCTGCTGCTTCCGTGATGTCTTTTTCATGTTGGAAGGGTTTGGGTTCTCTTGAGTTGTCTCAATCCACTACTATGTTGATATATTTTGATGGTAGATCATTTTAGCCACACAGGATTCTTCCTTGTATTTAGGTCCAATTGGGGGGGAAGACTGTTGCGATCAAGGTCGAGGTGGTTGATTTTCCCTTTGACTACAATCTTCTCGTGGGCCCAAATTGGATGTATAGTATGCAAGCAATAGCCTCTTCTCTGTTTTGAGTGGTATTCTTTCCATGTAATGGGAATATTGTTACAATTGATTAGACATCATTCCATAATATGAGTGTTAATGCATCATCGGGAGCTTCTATCCTAATTATCGATCATTCTCAGCCGACAAATGGGAGTGTGGGTGTGGGTATGTATCTTTCTCTTATGGGAACCTTTAGCTATCCTACACCCGTTCTTATGATTGGATCTAGTTTTGGTGGGGCTTCATCCTCTTTGAATTCGGTGTCTTTTTGCACTACCCATCTGGAAGATCCTTGGATTCTTCCTTCATTGAGTCCTTTGATCGGACCTATTGAAATGGATCTGGTGTTGCTTGCAACGATGGTAGCATATCAAGAAAAAAATGATCAAATTGCAGAGCCTAGTCCTTCCTCTTTGCGGACGAAGGAGGAGGACTCGTATGTGCTTCCTGCATGGGCAGTTGAGTCCTCTCATCCACATGATTTCCTCGAAGATGTTTTTCCATCGGATGAAGCCATTATTGAGGCCATGTCTGGAGTTGAGCCACCTTGGGAAGAATTACATCATCGATCATATTTTCTTCCTGAGCTCGATTGTATGGAGTGTGATGACTTTAGGGAGATTCTTAGTGAGAATATTCATAGTCCCATGGTTCCATTGAGCTCTCTTGGTTAGATGGCCAATGGGAACATGGAGAATTTATCACCTACTATTCCTATCAATATTTTTCATGATCCTAGAAAAGTTGAGAACGTCTACATTGGGGCGAGTTATTCCCTTAATGAGATCAAGGAGTATATCGAGCTATTTAAAGAGTTTCATGACATCTTTGCTTGGTAATACAAGGAAATACTAGGTATTGCCTCATATTATTGAACATGAGATTAAGACCTATCTGAATGCGAAGCCGGTTCGACATTGTTTGTGTGCGGTGAATCCTAGAAAAGCACCCGCCATTAAGGCAGAGATAGAGAAACTATTAAAAGCTCGTTTTATCTATCCTGTTCCCTTGACAGAGTGGGTTTCAAATCCCATTTCGGTTGATAAGAAGCAGGGAGTGATCCATATATGCATTGATTTCCATGAATTAAATCATGCTTGTCCTAAGGATAATTTTCCCATACCATTTATTGATCATATTTTGGATGAGTGTGCAGGAAGTGAGGTATTCTCCTTCATGGATGGTTTTGCTGGATATGATTAGATTCAGACCAAACCTGAGGATCAACATAATATTGCATTTATTTGTCCTTGGGGTACTTTTTCATATCGAAAGATGCCTTTCGGCCTTAAAAACGGTGGAGCTACATTTCAGCAGGCTATGAACTTAATTTTTCATGATCTCAAAACAATTATCAAAGTGTATTTGGATGACCTTGTTGTTCATTCTCATTTGAGAGTGCATCATCCATACCATTTGAGATTAGTATTCGAAAGGTGTCATCATTACTAGGTTCATTTAAATCCTCATAAGTGCATCTTTTGCATGACTGTTGGTCGCTTTATAGGGTTCATTGTATCCAAGGAGGGTATAAGATTCGATCCCTTAAAGGTTGAGGCAATGCTTCAATTGTCTCCCCTACATAATATTAGAGATCTTTAGTGTTTGCAAGGCGTGCAAAATTTCTTGCAGAGATTCGTAGTTAATTTTTCCAACTTGACGAAAGGATTTATACGTCTTTTAAAGAAGGATGCCCCTTTTTGCTAGGATGAGCAAGCCTAGGAGTCCTTTGATGCTCTTAACCAAGCCTTAGAATCATCCCCCATGCTTAGTCCACCTGACTATAACTGTGATTTCTTTATTTATGTGGCCGTGTCCATAGAGACGATTGGTATGGTTTTGGTTGAGGAGGATGAGGAGCTCCACGAGCATGTCATATATTATTTGAGGTGAAACCTTATTGATGAGGAAATCCATTATTCCCATGTGGAGAAACTTGC
This sequence comes from Pseudotsuga menziesii, assembly GCA_001517045.1. Lineage (NCBI taxonomy): Eukaryota > Viridiplantae > Streptophyta > Pinopsida > Pinales > Pinaceae > Pseudotsuga > Pseudotsuga menziesii. The sequence continues at coordinate 402,961 of LPNX010286211.1, read as the reverse complement.
CTTGGCCACCGTTCATGCGGTTCATAGATTGAGATATTACATTCTCCTTTGTTGAACCTTGGTTGTAGCTCATATCAATCCATTTCAGTTCGTCCTCACTAGAAGGATGTTTGGGGGAAAATACAATAAATTGATTGTTATTTTGCAAGAGTTCGATCTCAAATTCATTTCGGTGAAATCAAAGAAATCATTGATCTTTGCGGAGCTCGTATATGATTTTCCAAGTTCAGAGGAGGAAGAGGTTTATGAGGATACATTTGTAGATGAGAATGTTTTCCTTATCTCAACTTTGGACCCATGGTAGGATCTTTTTTAACATTAAGCTAGAATTATTAGGATCTTTAATTGAGAGAATAACAAGTACAACAATCAAACACAAGAGACAATGAAAACAATGTTTTTCCTTGGGGAAACCATAAAGGAGAAAACCCTGCAACTTCCTAAGAGATAGAATCAGCACCAAAATAGTAAGTGATCTCTCGACAGCAGTAGCCTTCTTCTTATCTAGCCCTAGTGTCTTCTCCTTCCTCAACTATGTGCTACACTTGAGTGTGGATGAGTTGTGTGATAGATAGAGACTCTAGTTCTCTATTTATACTAATATTGACATGATTAAAACCCTACTAGGGATGACCTCTACTAGGAGAGTCTAATAACCCTAGTGCCCTAGAACTGTGGGGACTTTAACCCTTAGACAATCGAAGGGTTACCCAGTATAACTTGACATGACTTGTTTACATTATTTATCCTCTCGATCAGAACATCGGGGCATGAAAATATGACTCAATTACATTATAGATACATCCCGGAATAAACATCGGGTTACAATACATAAGATACATAGATGAATACATTCCGAAGTTACAAATACATCAACACTCCCTCTTAACTACGAAGGTATTCTTTCGACACAATTTTCAGCACTGGTCTTCTTCTCTGTATTAGCTCGATCATCTCGTCATCTGCATCTCAAGTCCTCTCAGTTGTTAAGTCATCTTCATCTTCAAGTCATGTTTGTCTTCAAGTCATCTTCATCTTTAAGTCATCTTCATCTTCGTATCTGGATCATCTCTCGATCTGGATCATCATGGTACATCATCATTGGATCTAGATCATCACTGGATTTGGATAATCACTTGATCAGGATCATCACTACTGGATCATCATCACTGGATCTGGATCATCACTGTCTATCATCACTGGATCTGGATCATCACGGGTGCTATCTCATGATTCTTCTCATCACAGGAAGTTCTACAGAGCCAGCCCTTTTTCATGCTAGTTGTAGGCCTAGCCTCCATGTAGGTCTTCTTCAGCACTTATATCTGATCAACACATGATCAAAGAAAGGCTCATGATTTCTATCTGATCAACACATGATCAAAGCTAGATACTGCACTTACATCTGATCAGCACATGATTGAAGAATGGCTCATCATTTCTATCTGATCAACACATGATTGAATAAAGGCACGCCCAACACTTACATCTGACCTACTCATCAGAAAGGCACACCCAACACTCACATCTGATCATGTAGGAACCAATACTATAATCATATCATAAAGGCCCAGAACTTACATCTGATCAACACATGATCAAAGAAGGGCTTCAACATCTCTATCTGATCAACACATGATCGAAAATAGATACTGCACTTACATATGATCAACACATGATCAAAGAAAGGCACTGCACTTACATCTTATCAACACATGATCAAATAAAGGCACAACACTTGTATCTGATCAACACATGATCAAAGAAAGGCTCAACACTTATATCTGATCAACACATGATCAAAGAAAGGCTCTGCACTTACATCCACCCAGGCGGGAACACATCCTACTCACAATTATGGAAGGGCTTTCACTCATATCTGATCTTGTAGGAACCAATCCTATAGTCATATTAGAATGCCCCCCAGTCCTCCTCGACTGAACTACATGGTAACTGACCAGGTGCCTCCCTTCTCCTAGAAAATGGCAGTTGTCCTTACATCCGACCTACTCGTTGGAATGGCCAACACTCACATCTGACATGGAAGGAAATTAATCCTTTAGCCATGATAGAATGGTTCAGCCCTTACATCTGATCAAGTGGGAACACATCCCTCTGTCACATCAGAATGGCTTCTTAGTCCTAGACTAAGTTTTCCTGGTAACTGACTAGGTGCCTCCATTCCTAGAATGGAAATTTCCCTTACATATATCCTACTCGACAGAATGGACAACACTCATATCTGACATGCAAGGAACCAATCCTCTCACCATGAAAAAATGGCTCAGCCCTTCCATCTGACTATGGAAGAAACCAATCCTCTCACCATGTCAGAATGGCTATGGGTCTCAACATTTTCTCTTGGAGGAAACCTCATTCTGGAGAACATCAAGCTTCTCCTTGAAGTACTCAAATGTCAGCCTAGCCAATGGCTTCATCAATACATCATCTATCTGTTCCTCCATCGCAACATACTGGACCTTCACTGCTCCCTTCTACACCATATCCTTGATATAGTGGTACTTGATCTCGATATGCTTCGACTTGTCATGGAACACTAGATTCTCTGACAACTTCACGCAACTTTGGTTGTCACAATGTATACAAGTAGCATCCATCTGGAGATAAAATAAATCAGATAGTAGCTTCCATAGCCATACTGCCTCACAACTAGCTAAACATGATGCAACATACCCTGCTTCAGCTGTACTCAGTGCCACACAATATTGCTTCCTGCTAAACTAAGAGATCACACCTGATCCCATACTAAAGAAACACGCTGAAGTGCTCTTCCTATCAATGGCATTTCCTACCCAATCTGAATCAACATAACCCTCCAGGTTAATATTTTGATTCGCATCATACTTGAGCCCCTAATCTACTATACCCTTCAGGTACCTCATATTATGCTTTGCAGCAATCAGGTGAACATGTCTCGGATCTGTCAAGAACTGGCTCAAGGTTTTCACAACAAAGCAAATGTCTGGTCTCATTTTCGTCAGGTACATCAATAATGCAATCATTTGATGATACATCATAGCATCAACCGACTCGGATGAAGCATTGTTCAATAGCTTCAGGTTTGATGCCATAGGTGTGGCCATAGTCTTGCAATCCATCATCCCAAACCTCTTTAGGATCTCTACTGCATACTTCCCTTATCCAAGGAATATTCCATCTGTACTCTGCCACACCTCCATACCTAGAAAATAATGCATCATCCCCAAGTCCTTCATTTCGAACTTAGCAGCAAGCTTTCTCTTCATATCAGCAATCAACCCATCCTTACATGTCACAAATAGATCATCTACATATAGTAAAATCATCACTGGGTTTCCATCTTCAACCTTGTAGTAAAGGTTGGATTCTGCTTTACTCTTGGTAAATCCCAAACTGGATAGAAAGCTATCAATTCTACCATACCAGGTCCTAGGTTCCTGTTTCAAACCATATAGGACTTTCTTCAATATGCATACATGAGACTCTCTGTCATGTGTCTCAAAATCGAGTGTCTATTCTACATACACTTCCTCTTCCACTACACCATTCAAGAAAGCAGTCTTGACATCCATCTGGTGTATCTTCCATTTCATTACTACAGCCAGAGCAAGTACTGATCTGATGGAAGTGTATCTGGATATAGGTGCAAAGGATTCTTCATACTCTATTCCTTCTTTCTGAGAGAAACCTTGAGCTACAAATCTTGCTTTATGTTTCTCAATGCTACCGTCTGCAACATGCTTGATCTTGTAGATCCATTTGGAAGTTACAACTGACTTCCCTTTTGGTCTTGGGACAAGATTCCAAACATAATTATTCATGATCGATTGATATTCTTTGATCATAGCATCCTTCCATTCTTTCCATTCTGCTGCTTCTTCATAACTGGAAGGTTATTTATCAATGAAATCACATAGTAAAGCTACATACCCGGAGTAGGATCTGGACCTCTTTATTTCTCTATGATTCTCTTCTAGAGCCCCATATTTCTCTGCACCTTGGATAAGTTCTTGTAACCAAGCAGGTTTCCTCTTATGATGATTCTTCTCCAGAGGTGGATCTATAGGTCTTTGAGGTTCTTTGAAATCTTGATATTCTTCTTGAGCTTCTTCGTTCATGGTTGTATCATGAATTCTAGGTGCTTCTGCTTCTGCTTCTTCAGGTTCTTCAGTAGGTTTCTTTCTAGATTTGTTGTAAGCTATCTCTTCATCAAATGTCACATCCCTACTGATGTCAATCTTCTTGTATCCTAGGAAATAGATTCTATAAGCCTTCGAGCTTTTAGAGAGTATCCCACAAATATACACTTCTTTCCTGAAGGATCTAATTTTGTTCTCTTCTCTTTTGGAATGTGTATGCACACAGGATAGCTGAATATTCTGAGATGGATGACTTCTGGTTTCTTACCAGAGAAGACTTCTTCAGGAGTCTTGTTCTCAAGTACTCTATGTGGAGTATGGTTTTGTACATACACCGTTGTTTTGGCAGCTTCAGCCCAAATATGCATAGGAAGATCTTGATCATGAAGCATGGCTCTTGCAGCTTCCATGGTGGTTCTATTCTTCCTTCCGCAATCCCATTCTATTGTTGATTGTAAGGAGTGGAAAAATCCCTTTTAATCCCCTATTCTTTGCATAGCTCTTTGAATTCATTCGAAGTGAATTCTCTGCCATTATTTGATCAAAAAGTCTTGATCTTCTTTTAAGTGTGGTTCTCGATCAAGGCTTTGAATTCCTTGAATTTGATGAATACTTCATCTTTGTTCTTCATGAAGTAAACCCATGTCTTTCTAGAAAAATTATCAATAAAAGAAACATAGTATGCATACCCACTTAGTGAGTTTGATGACATAGGACCACATACATCGGAGTGGATTATTTCTAGTATGCCTTTGGCTTTGCTTTCACTTCTGGGAAATGTATTCTTTGTATTCTTTCCTTTCGCACATCCTTTGCAGACCCCATCATGTTTTGCTTGGAATTCTATAAGACCTTCAACAACTTTGCTCACAATAGGTAGTGCTCTATAATGCACATGTGCAAGCCTTCTATGCCAAAGCTCATTTGGATCTACTGTGTTATGGATCAAGGCTTGTTCCGAATGGCCCTATAATTTGTACAAACTTCGTTCTTGTTCTCCAATCACCACCACATCATCGATAGTCTTTCCTTTTGGCCACATGATGACTTGACCATCTATGAATGAAACTCTCATTCCTTTTCTATCCAATGCTGATATGGAGAGAAGGTTCTTCTTGAGTCCTGGCACAAACAATACTTCTTTCATTGTTAGAGACTTACCCGAGTCTAGTTTATATGAAGGTTCCCCACTACCTTTTATTGGATATTGGTATTCATCTCCTAGCTTCACCTTCTGAGGTGATTCATGTTCTGACAATCTCATAAAGGATTCCTTGAATCCAGTCATATGTTTGGAAGCCCCACTGTCTATAAGCCAATCATCACTTCCATGAGTAATGTTACCTGTGAGAGTGGATATCAGAACATATTCATCCTCGCTTGAAGAATATTCACTGTGATATATGGATCTTTTCTTGGAGGGTTCATCATCCTCTGCAGCATGAGCATGATGTCTTCTTTTGTTCCCCTTCTTCTTATGAGAGTGACCCTTATTCTTAGGACAATCTTTTGCAAAGTGTCCTCTTTCATCACATGTATAACATCTTAATTTTGATAGGTCCCTTCTAATGTTATCTCTATGATGAGGATCCTTACCTTTGGAGTAATGAGGTCTTCTTCTACTTTTCTTGGAGTGGACTGTGAAAGCTTGGCCTTCACTTCCCATCTTTTCTTCTTGAGTTTCTATCCGTGCTTCTTCTTGAGAACATTCTTCCCATAGTCTTTTGAATTTGACTAACTTCTTTCTAGCATATATTCCTTGGATGAAAGAATCCCATGACCTAGGAAGGCCATTTAGTGTTGTCATCACAATCTCTAAATTCTCCACTTCTTCATCTACAAATTCTAATTGTTCCTTGATCTGAGAAACCCTTATGAAGTAAGACTGGATGGTCTCTACATTCTGAATCTTCACATTCTTTCGTTGATTCCTTAGAGTCATCTTCTGGTTTATGTTCTTCCCTTCAAACAATTTGGTTAGGGCATCAAACTTAACTTTAGGTGTCTTGAGAGAGGACACATGTGGGATAAGGTGATCATTGATAGAATCAACAATGATCCTCTTTGACATAACCATATTCTTCTTATGTAAGGATTTTTCCTTATATCCCTCTGGAACTGGAACCTGCTCATGGATGAAGGAGTCTAATTCATTCTCTTCAAGGACCAGGGAGATCCTATACTTCCAGGCTCGAAAGTTATCAACTCCCTCAAGATTTTCATCAAACTTGGTATGATGATACATATTAAACTGAGAACCTCAAATGGAAATACAAAATATTTAGATCTTACCAGGTCAAGATGTCAGATTTTGGATTTGGAGCTGAAATCCCACATTACTAGAATGGGAGCAAATTAGGGTTTTTCTTTTCTAGAGATCTGTCCACCGAGATGCCTTGAAATTTGTCCCTAACTTTGATTTTGGGGAGGAGATCGATCCAGGCCTAGGCTCACTGAAAAATTCCTCTTCTATGCAAAGCCCTAATTTTCGACAGCAGTGTTGGGTCCAAAACTGAAAAACCTCAGAATTGGATTCTAGTTCAACAGAAAGATGCGCCCTAAGGAGGAGAGTTATTCCACCTTACTTTTTCTGAAAATCTATGGAGGAAGATCCACAAACTAGGAAGCCCTAGTTCCCGCAGCTGTATAGTGTCTTCTTCTCAAGTTAGCTCTGATACCATGTTAGTTTTTTAACATTAAGCTATAATTATTAGGATGTTTTAACTGAGATAATAACAAGTACAACAATAAAACACAAGAGACAATGAACAAAGTGTTTTTCCTTGGGGAAACCATCAAGGAGAAAACCCCTCAACTTCCTCAGAGATAGAATCAGCACCAAAATAGTAAAATCCCCAAAATAGTAAGTGATCTCTCGACAGCAGTAACCTTCTTATTATCTAACCCCAATGTCTTCTCCTTCCTCAACTATGCACTACACTTGAGTGTGGATGAGTTGTGTGATAAATAGAGACTCTAGTTCTCTATTTATACTAATCCTGACATGACTAAAACCCTACTAGGGCTGACCTATACTCGGAGAGTCTAATAACCCTAGTGCCCCGAAACTGCAGGGACTTTAACCCTTAGACAATCAGAGGGTTACCCACTATGACTTCACATGACTTGTTTACATTATTGATCCTCCCAATCAGAACATTGGGGCATGACAATATGACTCAATTACATTATTGATACATCTCGAAATAAACATCGGGTTACAACACTTAATATACATAGATGAATAGATTCCAAAGTTACAAATACATCAACAGTACAGTGACATCATTGTGTATTTGCAACCGTTGAAGGTCCCTACTCACCTTTCATGGGATGAGTGACAATGATTACGTCATGTAGCTAAGACCTACCTTATAATGGATAACACTTTGTACTGCGATGGGGTAGATTCTATTTTATGTCCTTGTTTAACCCTTGATGAGGCTAAGGTTGTGCTGAATGATTTCCATGGAGGGGTGTGTAGTGGCCATTTATCTGGCCTTTCTACAGCCCAAAAAATCTTGAGAGAAGGGTATTTCTGTCCGTCGATCTTCAAATATTGTGTTAATGTAGTTAAGAAGTGCCACCCTTTCCAGGTGTTTATATGCAATATGCGCTTGCATCTAGCCCTGTTACATCCTATTATCACCGTCGGTCCCTTCACCAATTAGGGGCATGAATTTATGGATTGAAACCCATTTTCGGCTGGGGGGCATCATCACATTATAGTGGTTCTCGATTATTTCACGAAATGGGTAGAGGCTATGCCCATGATTAAATCTGATCGTGAGACAGCCGTGAATTTCATTTTCAACCAAATTATTACTTGGTTCAGCATTTCGAAAGAGCTTGTCACTGACCATGGTAGGCACTTTCAGAATAAAATGATGGAAGAGTTGGATACAAAGTTAGGGTATAAGAAGGAGCATTCCTCTTCTTATTACCTTCAGGCGAATGGACAGGTTGAAGCAGTGAATAAATCACTTAACTATATTCTTCAATGAAACATCGCACAAAGAAATATGAATTGGCATATCATGTTATATCCTACTTTGTGGGCCTATAGAACCACAGTTAAGACTGCCACCAGTTTCTCTCCATATCAGCTTGTGCATTCGGTGGAGTCTGTCTTGCCAATTGAATGCGAGATCCCTTTGTTGAAGTTAGCTATAGATATTTTACTAGACACTTTTGCATTGGAAGAATGTTTGGTTCACTTAGAGAAGCTTAATGAGTAGTTCCAATATGCCTTAGTGGCTCTAGAAGTAAATAAGCATCGCGTTAAGGTCCAGTATGACAAGTTTATCTGTCCAAGGAAGTTTAGTGAAGGTGATTTGGTCCTTTTGTGGGATCAAGCTAAAGAACAAATTGGGGGCAGGGAAGTTTAATCCCATGTGGCATGGTCCTTATGTGGTCAAACATGTGTTATAGAAGGGCTCCTATGAGCTAGTGGATTATGAAGGGACAGCCTTGCTGGAGCCTAGAAATGGGATCTATCTTAAAAAATACTATGCATGATCTTGAGCGAGGGCTGATTGTTGTATATTATTGTATAGTCTTTGAATTGCATAGTTAGGTATTCTTATGGTGATCGGGTTTGTTGATTATCTTCCATTTCTTATGGCATATGTCAATGGAGTCTTTTGTTTACATAGGATTTACCGATGGTGCTGGTCATCACACTCAAAACTTAGCTTCGGCTACTGGGGTGATTTATACTCCTACGGGTCAAGTGTTGTCTTCAAGAGGAGTATGTTTACAACCTTCTTCGAACAATGTTGATGAATATAGTGTCGTTATTGAGTTATTGTGTGATTCCATTTCATAGGGTGTTCTCTCTCTTGAGGTATGTGTTGATTTGTAGTTAGTGGTTTCACAACTTAATGGCTCATATCGTATTAGGGATCCGATATTATTACGAATATTCTTACGTGTGAGATTGCTAGAACGACAATTTGAGAATATAACATACATTCATGTTTCAAATTTTTTTAATCAAGTTGCTGACTCATATGCTAACTATGTGTTAGATTGGCATTTGTTTTATAGAACAAAGCATATCACAAACATACATTTTTGCACACATGTAAATAAATAAAATCGATCATCATAAATTTTTTTCATCAACATCCAAAATATGACATCATAATACATAAGTGTCATAATACAAAATTGGGGCTTCTAAGCCACCGAAATATAATACATGGTCATACAAAAAGACATACTCTCAGGTCTCTAAGCTTGAGGAGGAGGAGGGGGTTCTGATCATGGTAGCACACCATGGCTCTAGCTATCCTTCAAAATAATCAAACCCATGCCCATGGTATACCAACCACTTGGTGCTGTATGGCCTCATGAAAGTACTCAACTTGTGACAAGGGTACCTAGTGTGTCAAGTGTACGAAGTTTGTGTGAATTATTTGGAGCATTTTCTTCGCATCCCCACAGATGATATCATCTCCTCTTCCCCTCCATCTATGATGAGGGAAACCATCCAGTCACCATGGTCCAACATCTGCATACACATGACAGATTGTCACTATGTGTCGTCACACCAAAACATGTCTTTTGAGTTAATATATCAAAAAACACAAAAGATTAGTAATTCAAAAAACTTAAAAAGTGGTTTTGGGATTCGTTACCTATGTCACCATATGCTGCTCCTGGTGGTAGGGGCATGTCCCGATCTCCATGGAAATCCATCCCTGCATAGGGGTAGTCATCGATGGTAATGATCTACCTCTGCCACCATGAAAAGAAGTCTGCTAGATAGGAGTTAGACACCCTACCTTCACCCAATCTGCACATAACATTTTTCAAATGTTGTTGGGACGGATATCGAACTCCGTGTGGAGGAATGTCCACTCTAGGGCTTAGCCCCGGTACACGCTCAAAGAAGAACGTGCTTAGTATGCTGCTGAAACTGAAGTTTCTCACTGTGCCCATCTTGCTTCATGTTGCTCAACAACGCAGAGCTCCAATCATACACTGTGAGTCTCATACACTCGACCGTATAGAACATCAGTGTCCTAGCAGCCTAGTGGAGTGAAGCTAAGCCAGCTATCCTATTGAATGCCAATAGTATGGCCTTCAGTCCTAGTACCTGGACAGAGTTTTTTGAGAATTGACTCCCAACCTTTTTCATTTCTGGAAAGCAGTACACCGCAATGTACTCATTAAAAGTCAATCCACCTCTAGGCATGTGATATCGGAGATTTACCACCTCTCCTCGTTGGGATAAAACAGTGATAAATGTTACAGCTAATTTTACCATACATGGTGGATTGCACCTTATGGCCTTCCCTGTCCCTCTGCACACTCTTTAGACCCCAACGACCATTTTTGTACCTTTGATGTTTCCAAGATCATCCCTAAAAACATGCATTATTTGCCATATACGACTTTTAAACCTATTTTCGCGTATGTACGTGGATATGAGCCTTAAACCCATGTACATCAGAATGTGTACAAAAGGCCAAATAGTTTTGGAGTTTTCCATGATGTGGATCTGAGTCACTTGTCTCTTGGCCTTCTATATGCCTTGATATTGCTTGTATTTGACCTTGCATTACCCCATTGAAGCACTATATAAGGAACCCTTTGGATACATTGAAAGGGGGAGGAATTGAAGAGCAAGAAAACTATAGTCCATTGTTTTCGGAGCTTATAATTGAGTCTGCGTCCCTTTGTCCCTTGGCGTACTTTGTGTTCTTCCTAATCTTGCCTTTTCTTATGAGCTTGCTATCGAGAGATGGAGGATTGAAGTGGTGGAGGCCCAGGTGCAATACTCAGTTTCTCTGATTCATAGACGTGTCGATAGAGGTTGTCACTAATGTAATCTCTATTTTATATTAATAGAAATATCTTTTCCTGTCCAATAATGTGTATTTAAATGATTATTGAATCCATGGATGCTTTTAAATGATTTTATGTTATTGATTATATCACTAATGTAATCTTTGTTTTATATTAATAGAAATATCTTTTCCTGTCCAATAATGTGTATTTAAATGATTATTGAATCCATGGATTCTTTTAAATGATTTTATGTTATTGATTATATATGCTAGAGTAGGTCCAACACCATCATATAGAATGCTTGTCTTGTTTGCTGAATGTTCAGAGAGCAAATTGCCAATACAAGTGAGAGTGGAAAAGCTCAACGAGGATCTACATCAACCATCCAGAATAAGGTATGTTTTGATATCCTTTAGTGTTATATATTTGGTTTCTCTTGCATATGGGAAGGGATTGATTTCTACAGTTACTCTGTTTTTTGTGGTACCCCAAGCCATAGGAAGTTTTCTCCATAACAGAATTGGCGACCATACCGGGGATGTTCCTTGTTTTTCTTTGGGGTTTGGGGGCACAATGTGCTTGATATTCTTGACTTGCTCTTTGTTTCTCCTTGTTTATGTGTTGCATTTTTTAGTATGTTCATCCATTGACACTCCCCTTTATTGGTTTGACCCTTGGCCTGCCTTTTACCACTCTCTTATTTTTATACGCAGGTTTTTGGCCAAAATTTGCATACATACATGGATCTTTTTGCCAAAAGTCACATATACATGTAGGTTTTTTGCCAAAATTTGCGTAAACATGTGGCTTTTTGGCCAAAAGTCACGTATATACGCAGTTGTTCTTTAAACAGTTGCGAACATCCTCCCTTTTTCTGAGTTTGATGTTGTGGGAATTTGTTGGGTCTTCCTTGGGTTTGATGTTGTCTGTTGGATGCTTCTTTTGTGATCAGAGACCGCTTTTTCATTGATTTTTCTTTGAAATTATTTTTAGTCATTTATCCTTTTTGTTTTTCCATTAGTGCATTACTATTTTTTGTCTCGGTGCCTTGCTGGGATTATGGTTTATAATTGTTGTAGAGACTAAGAGTTTTGGATGACTTTTATTGCATTTTTCATTCTTTTATATTGAAAAATACAAAGTAGTTGCACTCTTAGTTGTATCTTAGATATTGTTATACCCAAATCCTGTAACCACTGTGTGATAAGACTTTTGACTTACATGTTTTCCCTTAATCGCAGCATTTAGAGTGGAAACCTTATGTTGTTTGTTGATCTTACATGAAAATACTCAGCATTACACTTTCCCTGTGAACCATGAGTGGTACCTCATTCACACCTCCTATATCCTACTTTCCATAGTAGTGCCACCACCTGTGGCCTTTAGTCCATAAGCGTTTCTTATCTAAACCACTCTGTCATAAGAGGACAAAAGCGGTACCCTGGGTAAAATGGGAAAAATATAAGTTTCTCGAGGCTTCTAGATCATGAGCTTCATGTCCTCCCTTATCCCTATCATTGTGGGTCAGTTGAGCTCAAGATCCCCCATCATAGATGATAGGATCTTATAGGCCACCTCATCCACAAATATCTCAACCATTCCTATCCATTGAGGCTTATAAATACAAGCTCATGTCTATGGTTGAGGGGGAGAATTATAGAGGTATTGTTATGCTGTTGGATTGACCACTTGGCCCAAGCCATTGCAGAGCATAGAGTGCAAAGTTGGAGCTTATCGGGATGAAGTGTTTGTCTCATGGAGATGCATGTCTACACTAAAGCTTAATTGGTTGTAAAATTCTCCATACATCTTAATGCAAAGCTTATTTCTGTCCCACATTACTATTGTTTTGATTTCGCATGTATATGTTGTTAGATTCCTTAGTCACTAACATAGATAAGTAGATGATGTTTTCATAGCTTTGATGTGTTTGCATGTTTGATCTGGTTGCAGGTACATAGGTTCACTATCGAAGGAGCATTCCAGGTGTCTACGACATCCATGGAGGGTCTTCATCCTTTGTCATTCACTCATTTGTTATCGATATGAACCATTAATACCAGAGGAACAACTTCTCTCCAAAGAAGGTGAAATATTCCTGGTTACAAATATGGCAACGCTGTTGGGGATTAGATATATGTATCAATTGATCTGATATTCCTCAGTTCTTCAACTCTTGTCTGAATCTAGGCTCCATATCCAACTCTTTTCAGTCAGATATGCTATCTAACTGAGTGTATTTTTGTTTGAAACTTCCAGATCTGTCTAGATCTGAATTATTTCTACCTTTTATGCTCTTTTTACTCTCACTCTATCAGTTTTTACCTTGATCTGATATTTTTCTAACTTGATCAGTCATTCTCCCTTATGTTTTGGATCTACACAGGGAACCACTCTTAAGATGTTAGCGAGAAGTGGTGCCACCGCTTGAACCTTGTTAGCAGCACGTGGTGCCACCACCTGAGTCCTTTTGGCAAGAATCAGTGCTGGTCTAGAACCGCCCTGTCAAGACCCTTGCAGTGCAGTGTTAGGTAGGCCTTATTCCAAGACCACTTTTTGTCATTTTTGCAAAAAAAATTGAGTTGATTTGCTTTCATCCTTGCACTGTTAGTCTTGTGTGTTAGAATCTGATGCTTGTGGTTTGAAATTTTATGGTTAAAGATTGGTTTGATTGGAGATTTCAAAAGCTAGATTAGGCTTATTCATTGTCCATTCACTTCTGTGCTTGTTGGTTGTGATTGTGAAGGGACTTCTTGTTTTTTGAAAATATTAGGGTGTTAGTAAGATCTCTTTTCATTTCTTTTATATAGACTGAAAGAAACTCATTTGATTAGAATCTTGGTTTCATTTTATTTTTTCATAGAGAACTTCTTTTCGCTTCTTTAAAAAAGATTTTTTTTACTGAGATTAGGTTTTTATCATCATTCAGGATTAGACATTGGATCTCTGATTGGCCTCACAAGATTTCAAGCTCTTTATGTTCTTTTGTCTCTTATGCATTTAGTAATATCTCATCAAAATAAAAAATATGGTAGTTTTAAGTTAGAATTATCTATGTTTTAAGAAAAATTAAAAAATAGAGTGCATATGCATGTAGTGTGCTTCTTGTTTTTCTTTTAGGAAAAGAGACTCTTCCCCTTTTTATTACTTTCAAAAAAGAGAAATGAGTTTGAAAAGTACTGCTTGTCTTTGATTTTGTGTTCAATATTGTTGTTTGGAAATATTTTTTGTTTTGAAACAAAAGAAAATACTCTCTTTCCCTCCCGTAGGTAGGCATAACGAACGGTAAAGTGAAATATTTGCATATGCATATTGCATGGTTTTACTTTTTCTATCAAAACTCCATGCATTCACCTAACTATCCACTTTAAAATTAATGGTAGGTATAGGTTAAAATTTACATAGCAATTTGAGTGATAGGTTAGAGACTTGTTCGGGCGTCGTTAAGCAAAGGAGCTGTCGCTACTTGTCCACATTACATCTCAGGAATTGCATGGTTCTTCCACGTATAGTTGGTATATCGAATGGCCTTTCATGTACCCTTGAGGTATATAGAAATGTACTTCACTTACTCGATTGTATATCGGAAGGCCCCTTGTGTATGGTTATGCATTAGACAACAGTACTACCGATTTGAGCTCCCACATACCTTGAGTATATTGGGAAACCCCACTAGGATATCTTATCCATCTGAGAAAATCCATTTGGCCATATTGCTTGGAGCCATACACCAAAAACAACATTTGGGGAGATTACTACGCACATACCCTAGAGGTATATTGTGAGTGGTACCTTCTTGACAATCTTGGTGAGAAACCTTACTATCTGAACCCCTCCTGTCATTTTAAGTTTGTTTGTTTGACCTATAGCTTGAGTAGGGAAATTTTTGGTGTGTTTTCTAGTTTTTGTGACCCTAGGTTAGATAGGAACTGTACAATTTGGCTAAGCTAAGACAGTCCAGAAAAGTATGGGGCTTGCCACCTAATTTTATTCCTATTTCAGGAGAAAATCCAATATAAGCTATAGACCAAGGAGCTGCTACCACCTCCCAAGTGGGAGATAATGTGGGTGCAGAAAGTGGAGGTGCATATCCTTCACACTCGCATCCCTTGGTCCAAAAACCTTCTTGAGGAAATACCTCGTTCCATTCTCCCATAGAAGGTCATGTTGATGATACTACCCGTCTGAATTATGGTCCCAATGCTCCATTTTGGGATACCTCTATAGGACAGGCCATTGCCTCATTTGGCACCCATTTAAACTTTTCTGAAGAAATTTCTCCAGATGAAGAAGAATGTAGACAATACCAAGAAGCCATTCTCCATGCATAGGAGATTGAGAAGAAAATAGATGATATATTGGGCACACCACCACCACGCTCCGCACCTGTACCTGTGGGATATCGTTCACTTGCCAATTCTATGAGACCCATTGAACCAATTATAGATCGCATAGTGACTTCACACAACCTAGGTCAAACTTCCAACCCCACCACCTCCTATATTATGTATGTTCCCAATCCTCCCAGGTCTTCTACACCTGGGTCTCAACCTTCAATTCCTGTTTCGTCATCACCTTCTAGTGCTGAGGGGAAATCCCCAGCATGACCTACGTTATTTGGCACCGAAATTGTACCTATTCAAGGACAGACCTCTAATATAGAACAATATATAGTTTATGTCCCTCCCACCCACACTAATATAGCTAATCCCCCATCCATTTCAGGTCAGCACTTGGGGGCACAACCTGTAACCACTCAATCCTCTAGAGGTTATGGTTATACTGCACCTATAGGAAATATTAATTATCCACCCAACCCTACATGAATATCATACACAGGAATTCCATACCTTAGTAGTAATTTTACGCCATGGGGGTAGGCTAACTGGTCTTACATGCCAGCTATGGGGGGGATACCTATTCATACTACGGGAGGTGCCAGAGGACCACCTTATGGAGGTCCTCCTCCTAGGGGCATAATGGTCCTAGGGGGCCTGGTGGCTTCGCTCCTTATGGTCCTAATGGTCCTGGTGGTCATGGCAGGGCCGGTGGCTCTCCTTCTAATGGCCCTAGAGGGTCTAGAGGCCCTCCCCCTAGTGGTTCTAGTGGCTCCAGAGGTCCTAGAGGGTGTGTTGGTCCACCTCCTAGTGGTCTTGGTGGTGCTAATGGTCTTGGTGGTCCCAGAGGCCCTAGTGGCCCTAACAGTCTTGATCCCGAAAAGCAACCCCCCATGCATGCATTTCTTGGTAGTTATTCCTCGCAACAACCTATCTATTAGTCTACTTACGGTCCTACTTGTACATCTATGCCATATCATTATTACCAGTATGTGCAACCTAACTAGCAGTTATCTTTCCTAGCAACTTTGGACTTTCTTAACTTGTCTAAGTTGATTAATGACCCCATTTGACACAATCCCTTGTGGCCTCCCATTCTGGTAAAGTTACCATCAGACATTCCAAAGTTCGATGGGAAGAAAGGAGACGTTCCAAAAAGCCATGTCATGGAATTCCATCTGTGGTGTTCTTCAAACTCCCTCATGGATGATTCAGTTTGATTACGACTCCTTTAGCGAAATTTGACTGGTACAGCCACGAAGTGGTACATTGAACTTCCACAACATTCGTTTGTGGATTTTGGCTCCTTGGCAACCGTGTTTTTTACACACTTTCATCTCTTTATCCATTATCAAATGGGTATTGATCTCTTAAATTCTATGGGACAGAACACCTCCACCCACATATCCGATCATATCCATGAGTGGAGAAGGCAGAGAATGCTTATTAAGGCCCTTATTTTGGATCAGTTATTAGCTGATTGGTTTACCAAATCTTTGTTTCCTCCAATTGCCTGAGATGTGGCTTTGGGAGGTGCTGTTACTGAATAAAAATCCCTTAGTTGAGCCAAGTATCTAGACTTGGTCTATTCCTAGTCTGGAAGTCTTTATGATTTGATTCCTCAAGCTCCTCGCCCAAGCACCAGTCCCGTAAAGCCACTAGCAGAAGTACCTGCTGATGGGATTGTTGGTTCAATCCAGTCCTCGTCAGCAGTGAAACCTACCAACCAACCCTTGACTACCACCCCTACTCCTTTGACTCCTAAGGTTTCTGCCGAGGTCAATTCTATTCAAAGTACTCAAACCTCGGGCAATAATAAAAAGAAGGGTAAAAATAAGAATAAAAAACCTAGAAACCAATAGGAGAATCCAAGACAAACCAACAATGATAATGATAAAGGGAAGAGAAACGCAAAATATCCATGTCTACTATGCAGAGGTGACCATTTCACAAAAAAGTGTCCCCATCGGGACGAAATCTCCCAATTTTTGGAATCAAGTCCCGCACCCGCAATTGTCACGGATGCTTTTCCCTCTCAACAACAACTGATAGACCACATGTCTAATCAGGGTAACTCTAGTTCGTCAGAAGAAATTTGTATGATGTCCTCGGATACCATTAGTCTACAAACTTGTATTCAGAATTATGAAAAACCCACAGACAACAAAGAAGACCATTCTTCTTTAGGGAAATCTCCCTCCACTGGTTCTCCAGAATCCTCATCTACTATCCCCTTAACGATCGAGAAGCCTACTCTCGACATGATTTTGTGTCCACCCAATAGTACTCTTAGGAAGGTTGTTTTTAACCCTAATGCTTGAGCTACTCAATTTTATAATGTAGTTGAATATCTGGCTCAGGCACCTTGTGCAATGTCTACCTTAGAAGTACTCCAATGTTGTCCTATACAACGCAAAAATCTGTTAATGACATTAGGAGCTTTAGAACCGGATAATACTAATTTTATTCATTTCAATATTGAGAACTATAAGTCTAGGATACCTCATAAACTTGATTTTCAAATTATTATGAAAGTAGTTGGAAACAAGGTTTTTAGAACGGTAGTAGATGAAGGAGCTTGGACCTCGGTTTTGTCTCTATCTTGTTGGAAATATCTTGGCTCTCCTAAGCTTGTAACATCACCTATGACTCTAAAATCCTTTGATGGGCAAGGTTTACAGCCCCATGGTATCATATCATCCCTCATAGTCAAGCTTGGGGGAATTTTTTTTTCTATACAAGTATAAGTAGTAGATTCCCCATTAGATTACAACCTCCTTCTAGGAAGAAATTGGTTTTATGCCATGACTGTTGTCGCTTTGACAGTATTCTGAACAGTTCAATTTCCACATCTAGGGAGAATTGTTACTACCTATACATCTAATAACATCCCCATGTTAGGCCAGCCCCTCCTCCTTACCAGTCGATTGGGGTAGGCATGTTGAAAGATTCATCCTTTATGGGGATTTTTCCATCCACTTCACCTAACACGGATATCATGATAGTCCATATGATTACATCATTTGACCATGATCCTAAGGGAAAAAAAGTTGTTGAGTCCACATGAAGCAATGTATGACACCATTCAAACCCTTTCCGATGATCACAATGGTGACCTTCATCTAGTGGCTTTGGATCCTGACTACTTACCTTACTAGTTAGAACCATATCTTCCTATTCTAGATTATCTCTCTGAGACTTTTCCTTTCGACGAGTCCATTATGGAGATCATGAGTACAGATAAGTCCATTTGGGATGATCACCACCATAGATCCATGTTCCTCCCCAACCCCAGTTTGGTTAGCCATGATTATGCATCCATGTTTCCTGCTGATATTGTCAACATACCCCAAAGTCCCATATTGTTGCAAGACATAGATTCTAAAGGAAACCTTTGCAACATTACTCAGATGAATCCGATTGACATATCAACGAAGCCTAGTACCATCGAGCATGTTCATGTTGGGAAGAACTGCTCGGCAGATGAATCTGAAGCATATAAGGCAGCTTTCAAAGAATTCTGTGATTTTTTTTCATAGTCCTATGAAGAAATGTTTGGGATTGATCCATCTATTGTGGTCCATGACATTAAAACCTATCCCATGGATAAACCTATCAGGCAAAAACTAAGGCAAGGCCATCCACGGAAGGCCACAGCTATTAAAGCTGAAATAGAGAAACTTCTCAAAGCTGGGTTTGTTTATCCTGTACCCTTGACGAAATGGGTATCGAATGTTGTCCCTATCAATAAAAGTAGGGCACCATTAGAGTCTATATCGAATTTAGGGATTTCAATAAATATTGTCCCAAGGACAACTTTCCTACTCTGCACATTGATCAGATTATCGACAACTGTGCCAGAAGGGTCATCTTTTCATTCATGGATTGCTTCTCTGGCTATAATCAAATTGAGATATTACCCACTGATCAGCAAAAGACATCATTCATCTACCCCTGGGGAACCTTTTCATATAAGAAGTTACCTTTTGGATTGAAAAATGTTGGAGCCACATTCTAGCATGTGATGTCCTATGCGTTTCATGATATTAAACATATAGTTGAACTGTACCTTGAAAACCTCCCTACTCATTCATAATGATGGGAGGACCACCCTGGTCATCTTAGAGACATTTTCCTGAGATGCCATCATTATAATATAGGGCTCAATCCACATAAATGTGTTTTCTGCATTGAAAAGGGACGTTTGTTGGGCTTTGTGGTCTCTAAGGATGGCATCTGGATAGACCCCTTGAAAATTTCCACCATTTTAGCTCTACCAGGCCCAACTAATATCCTTGAACTCCAAGGTTTGCAAGGGAAGGAAAAAATTCTCTGCCATTTCGTGTGCAATTTCATGGAGAAAACATACGGTTATATGTGTCTCCTTAAAAAGGACACCCTGTTATTTTGGGATGACCAAGCCCAATGCACCTTTGATAATCTCAAACATGCTCTGACTCATTCACCTATGATAAACCCCATGGACTATTCAAAGGACTTTCTCTTGTATATTGATGCCTCTGCTACTACCATTGATATGGTTTTGCTACAGGAAAATACCAACGGTCAGGAGCACGTGATTTACTATGCGAGTAAGAATCTTATGGATTCTTATACCTGATATTCACGCATGGATAAGTTAGCATTGGCCACAGTCATTACTGTACGAAAATTTTGTCACTGAATTTTTCTCCGCACAACAACTGTATTGGTAGACCAGAACCTTATATATTACATCCTGACCTGTCAGGTGCTCGGGGGCAAGTACTCCTGATGGATAGTCATACTATAGGATTTTGATCTGGAATTTTCCAAAGCCAGATCAAAGAAATCCTTGGTATTTTGCGAGCTCATGTGATCTTCCCTGTGCTTCGACAGAATCTGAGCCCAGTGATTCATTTTTGGATGAATTTGTGTTCTTGATCAGCACTATCGATCCATGGTATGGATATTTGCTGATTTATTTCCAAACACAATGATTTCAGCCAGATCTATCCCATGAAAATCGCCGCTGTATCAGTCACCACGCGAAATACTACCTCATCCTGAATGATACCTTGTATAGACATGGGATTGATTCTATTCTCCGGTGATGCCTCAATCATGAGGAGGCCAAACATGTGTTGAATGACTGTCACTTTGGATCATGTGGTGGTCATTTGTCTGGGATGGCTACATCATTGAAAATCCTTCACACTGGCTATTTCTAGCCTGTAGTCTTCAAAGAATGTCACGAGGCTATTAAGAAATGCCCACCTTGTCAACATTTTTATCCCAAAAAGAACACTCATCTTTCTTCACTACACCCTATCATTGCCATTGGCCCATTTTCCAAATGGGGGGTTGATTTTATGCATTGTAAGCCTACCTCAATCGGGGGGCATGGTTACATCATCATAGCCATTGACTCTTTTAGAAAATGGGCTGTGGCCATGCCTACATATGCGGAAGATGGTAAGGTTGCTGTCTCTTCTTGTTCAATCATATCATAGCTAGATTTGGAGTATTGCAGTCCATTGTTACTGATCATAAATCACATTTCCATAATCAAATGATGGAGGAACTGAGTACCAATATAGGTTTTCTCCATGAAAACTCTACGCCATATTATCCACAAGCTAGTGGTTAGGTAGAGGCCATTAACAAAGTTTTGAAAACTATGGCTCGTCAGATGGTTGGAGATCATAAATCCAACTGGAACCACATTCTTTTCTCCGCTCTTTGGGATTATAGGACTTTGATGAAGACAACTACTGGTTTCATGCCTTTCTAGCTCTTCTATGGACTCAAAGTTGTCTTACCAATTCAATGTTAGATTCCATATTTACAACTTGCCGTCGAACTTCTCCCAAACACTTCCGCAGAGGAAGAAATATTTTTGTACTTTAATAACCTTAATGAAACTCAGAGAGATGCTACCTTGGCTAATGAGGCACATAAGAAACAGGTCAATGCGTAGTATGATAAATCCATCCAACCTCATGCCTTTAACGAGGGTGATCTAGTTTTGACTTACGACTAAAGATATGACAAACTAGGGAAAGGAAATTTCGAGTCCATGTGGTACGGTCCTTTCATCATTTCTAAAGTTTTAGAAAAAAGGGCCTATGAGCTCATTGACTATGATGGAATCCCTTTAGGGAAACCTTGCAATGGGTTGTACCTGAAGAGGTACTATGCTTAGGTCTTTCTTGGATAATATCTTGTATATATGTATATTGGTTGACTTTCAGTGTGCTTTTAGTATTTTCAATATGGTTTTGAGTTTAGTGTCTGTGTCTGTTTACACCATGTTTTGTTCATGCAAAGTAGATGGATTTCTATGGCTTCCCTGATGGTTCTTGCCACCACACCTTGAATCTCACCTCAGCTGCTTGGGTCCTCTATTCCCCTGCTGAACATTTGGTCAGTTCAGGAGCAGTTTGTATTGGTCCCGCTACCAACAATATCACTGAGTATCTAGTAGTCATAGGTCTTCTGACTGAAGCTGCCTCCCAGGATGTTCACAATTTGGTAGTCTTAATGGACTCGCAACTCATGGTTTGTCATCTAAACCATGTTTATACCATTAGAAATCCTCTGCTTCTCTGCCTCTTCCAGAGGGTATGCTTGTTAGAAAGGTCATTTGAAACAATCACTTATAGGCATATCCCTAGAGAACATAATGTAGTTGTTGACTCATTAGCTAATTACATCCTAGATTGGCATATTTCCCATTCATGACATTGAAATCAAACATGGTTCATTGTAAATAAACAACTAGAGACACATAAAACTCATATAAAATACATTTACCATTTGAGACATATAAACACTAGGTAAAAGTCTGTATATATATATGAACATGTTTACAAAAAATAGGTCACGAGACCTCACCTGAAGCACGCTAGGCATTCAGGAAAAAATCACCATACAAAATCCTGAAGCTATCAGCTTTTAGTAGATATCTCATGCATACAACGTCTAGTGATGCTAATGGTAACACATCACTGCCTAGGCTACTCTATGTAGTAGTCTACTAAACCGACTTGGTACTCCTGTTGTAGGTCTTTGATACCTCAGACAGAGGTCATCAATGGAAGCATCAAGCATGTCTAATGTCACATGCCCCAATTTTTCAAAATACTATTATCTTATTTTGATTTATTCTAAGACATTATGCTAAATTTAATGCTAAGTTGTAACTGATGACTCAGCAGAGTCAAGGATGTGGAATGTAATTCTAAATATTTAAATTTTAAATAAATAAAAGTGGAGACAATAGCTTGGGAGAGCTCTTAAAAAGAGTGTTACTTGTCAAGTTGGTGGAGGAGACTAGGTGGAGAGCAAATAGACAAGTGGCAGCATCCTCAAACACTTCCAATGTTGCAGGTGGAAACCTCCCTACATTTGGGGTCATGATCCCCTAAGAAAGTGGGATTAGAGTAGGTGGCTCAATTAATGACAACTAACCTAAAAAGACCTAGGCAATCTTAACAAAAGTACCCATTGAAGAGAGCTGAGGCTAATCATTCTAGGAGAAGAATCATTCAGATGAATTCACTTCAAGGAATTCATTGGGAAGGGAATTTTTGAGGAAGGTGTTTGAGGGGTAAACTGTAGGGAAGTGATATAGTACAACTTTCCAGTTGAAAGATCTTGCTGCAGTGTGCAAAGTTGGTATTGATTCTTTGGACTAGTACATTGTTGTTTTCTCCACCTAGTCCTAGCCAAGGAGACCAGGAACAGGCTCGGGGGTCCTGAGAATTCACTGTTTGAGCACTCTCCAGGAGTTGGTAGGGAGGAACGGCCTCCCATAATTGTTGTCATCCATCTTTAAAAGTAGGTTTTACTATCTTTTAATTTCTATGTTAAAGTTTATATCTGTGTATGAACAAATAATGAATGATTTATATGTTATGTAGTGAACTGTTAAGCTTGAAATCTCGTAGTTGTTTTAGATGCTAAATCTGTTCTTTGATAAAAAAATAATCTTACCTGTGTTTTTCCCCATCTGGAGTAATCCAGATCGTACTCTAGCATAGGTAGTGTGTTTAAATGAATGAAGTATGATAGGAATATGAAATGAATAGAGTACTTATTTTTTTTAGAGTATTGAATTGTTTTCTTTCAGTAGATAGTTGTTTTTACAGAAAGAATATTAATCTGTTTTGTACAGTTGTTGTTAGAACTAGACTGCGTATTTAGAATATCATAAAAGAAACATAATAATATTATTTACTAACAGTAGTATGTTCAAGTATGTAATTTATTCTTATACACAGTACCTACTTCTATAAACTATACATCTATACTGAAATAGAAGAAATAGAATTGTTAGTTGAATGCTTATTATTTATGTTAAGTAAAGATGTAAATATAATTCTGTTAGTTTATTTCTTTTCCAATAGTATTCACTAATTTACCTACAACTATCTGAACTCTAAATAAGAATTGGATAACTCTTACAGAATTATTTTCTTAGTATTAATAACTAAAGACAGTAGTAACCTATGCATAAAGTATTATTAATAAAGAACTATCCTTACACACTTATAGACAAATTAGATGTAAGGAGTATTGAAAGGATGAAATTTCTCATTTCTTTCACCAAGTTTAGAAAATAATGTTATCAAATAAGTTAAACTATTATAGACTGTTCTCAGTCTTATTTAATAATATTAATATGTAAAAATAAACTCAACAGAATACAATATTTACAAACAATATTATTATTAATACAAATAAAAATTATTATTAACCATAAACAGTATTTTTTATGAATTAGTAATTCTTTTAAACAAACTGAAGAAATCTTATGATAGTAATCGAATTTAACAAAAGAGCAATACAGAAATCATCATTACAAAAGTTAAATAGGATAAACCCTAGTTCATATTTTTGAGCATAATATTTTAGTATTCTTATATACCTTAGTAACCTAGGTTAAACCATAAGCTAGTTCTTTTTAAACTATTAAAGAACCAATTGAATCTAAACATAGAAATGAAATACATTAATGATCAAGCTATACAAAATGTACTTATAAAAGAAACTATGCCTTTTCTTTATTAACAGTATGTACCTACGACAGGGTTAATAACTCTTATAATTATTACAATTACAATTTAGCAAATCATTGAAGTAATAAACCAAATTTATTAAATTATGTAACCATTAAATAACCAGGCTAATATAATTTACTCACGGTCCTTTAAGGACAAATAAAAAGACTGTGTAATTATTATAACTAGAATAATTTATATCAAACAAGGGTTTTTACAGGTTAAACCCTAATTTATAACTCCAAATAAAAACAATCAAAAAATTAAGTTACGGCCGTAAGTATCAGTCTCAAAATTTTAATTACAAACCCTTAAAAAATATTCAAACAGAGTATAAAAATTCATTTACAATCAAGAAGGGTAAAAACTTGAAATTACATAGAGTATATCAATAAACATCTGATAAACTAAACCAAGCCTAAAGGCCAAACTGTCTTTACAAAAACTACTATTTTAAACAAGCCGTAAAGCCATATTCAAACTAAATACATTGCTCAGTTAAACCGAGTCTCTCGTCAACTAGTGAGGGTTCAAAACTGGGTAAACCCACAAACAACCTGTAAATCAAACTATATAACTCATGGCGAGTCGAAGGAGGGTTTCCCCAAACCATGGGTGATTCCATTGACCACCCTGATGCAAGTAGGGTGAAAACCCAACACATGGACCACGGGGCTTACCCGAAACACAACAGGAGCCATGAAAATCGTTGGTTGATTGACTATTGTCTCTTCCATGAAAGTCTATAGTAGTGAGCACTTACAAGGAGTGAGAAATACCATAGTCAGCAAAACAAATACCTATTTAACCATGATAACAGTAAATACACTTATAGCAAGTAAAATAACTCTAAGTTTATTCTTCACTTGTCAATGGAGAATACCAAACAACCTCATTGAAGCACTGTCACCTATAGGCTTTGCATTTTAAAACTCAACACCTGCAAGTGTAACCCTCATGCAACGACAAGCCATGAAAAAAGTAAAAGGTAACTGAAGCAAACAGTAAGCCACAAAGACAGTGAAAGGAAAACTACAGAGACATCAAGCCACAAGCAATAATAATCTCCACAAGTTGCAGAATGAGAACCTAGCCATTGAGAATGGCTTTTAAACCCACACACCAGTGACAAAAGCAACACTGAATCAAGACACAAGGCAACCGGAGCAAGGAAGAATGATAAGGGTTAGGTTTACAATATGGCTTTATATCTCCCACGCTTGGTCAGGAGACGACCACGTGGTCACATAAAATCAAACATGTAGTGGGTCATAGACTATAGTGCCTGCATAAATCAAAAACCAATTATTAAATCATTGGTAACAAGTTTTAAAATATAATATCAACCCAATAATGTTGCCATGCAAAGCAATAACCATATGCACCTTATCATATGCTAATGTAGTGAAAAAAATATCAGCGTTATGGTTACGTTGATGTATCAAGGAATGTCACTTATAAACCTTAGTTAAAGCCTGAAAATCAATCATGCATAAGACTCATTCCACTATAAACCTTATGTTATTATATTACAATATCACAATTATGATTTAAAGGGTTGCATTTATTTCCTCTAAACGTTATTGTTATTATAAGATAGAAATCAAATAATTCATGTCTTATTTATAGATAGAGATCAAAGTTTTAGGTCTTTACTATAGATAAGAGATCAATGTTTTATGGGAGAGCTCATGCTAATCACCCATCAACCATATTTTTCTTTGTACAAAGAGTTTAGTTTATACATGGGAAATCTCTTATACAAGGACTCCACAAGTTATAGTTTTTATAAATGCCATAATGTAATAGTTGAGAAGATTATAAACTGTAATTTAAATACGTTTATAGTCATAAAGTAATTATAAACTAAATATCTATCAAACGAATAGATTATGCATGTCTATAAAACTTATATGAACTAATAACTCAAATGGTAACAACACTTTGAAGTGGACAAAAACTTATTGTAAGAACACTATTATGAAATTCTGTTACACAGTACAAAGCAACAATAATTTGATGGATTTTGGGTTACGACTTAACTTGAAGATTACTAAAGATTCACCAGATCAAATGGGTAGTAAAGTAGTTATAGAACTAAAGAAGATAACTAGAATATGAATGATCCTATTGAATCCAAAAATTACTAGAACCATAGGGTTCGACTTGAAAATAAAATATAGGCAAACCATGATCTCATGTAGAAAAGGCATGATAGTTTGCAGTTTGCACAATCGAACTTATACTGTCCAAATATTAACAGGCTGTAAGTTATCTTGCAGAAGCAAAATGTGGGTCAATTGTTACACAGACAATATAATGTACTATTGTGTAAATACTGACAAAACAATCATTATAACATTACAAATTACATATACTAAAGTAGAAATACTTTGTAATTGAGATTATAATGCTTAGAGTCACAAACATATCTTACTATCATTACTTACTTCTGAACATGGTTACAAGAAAAACTGAAGGAAGCCAAATGGTTTTACCTTACAGAAGTTGTTTAGAGTTTAGCAACTTAATTACTAAGCTTTTTAGTTGCAAATAAAATACTGATGATACTTTAAAGAACTTTTAATACATACACGTTCGATCATACCTATAAACCTGTAAGAACTAGTATTCATCTATGCTATCACGATTGCTAAGTAAGCCCTGAACTCAAAATTTAGATTCCACCTACTTGACATGAAAAGACTCATCAATAAACTGAAGTAAAATAGCATGCAAAAAGATTTTATTCTTGTTACAAAAAAAAATGAACTGTTTAGCTAATTAAGTTAAGATTTAGTAAAACTAATTACTTGACTGTTTCCTTTATTGCTAACCATTAGTTGTTAGTAGACCATAGGTTTTAGCATTTGTTGTTATCTCAACATTTTAAATTTTTGTGAAAATTGGGGTTTTGACATCTAAGGTCAACCTCTCCAGGTTTTCTTCTAACTCCCCGATCACATTGTCTCCCTGCGATACAAAGTGGGCTCCAGTTCGTCTATCCAATGGGGAAGTTCCCCCAGGTCGTGCTGCTCCAACGTCAGCATGAAAATATTCAGGTCTCATTACTTGACATAAAAAATATAAAACATTGAAAAACATAAAAGCACTATGTCCATTTTAGTGTTTCTTGCTTCTTACCGAGGTCACCCCATTGTCCACCAGGTGGGAGTAGTAAGTTAGGGTCTCCGCTAAAGTTTGTACTCACACACACATAATCCTCCACCATGAGGATCTAATCTCTGAGCCATCGAAAGAACAGGTCACCGAACTTGACCTTCCCCCTGCCCGCTCTAGTACAGGCCATAATCCAGACCCACCTCTGCATGTGGGGGTCCTGGGCTCTCAGCTCTGGAAATACCACCTGGGATCTCATCTGTGGTACCTGCTCAAAGAAGAAGCAGGCTAGAATGGAACCAAAACTGAACTGCTTCAGTTACCCTTGCCAACACTTAGTCAGCTGATCCTTGAATATAGGAAATAGGGCTTCTACCCAGTTGAATACTGTAGGATCCATGGCCTCTATGGCATAGAGCATGTGTGCCCTATAATCCTGGTGCACTCCCTGGCTTCCCACCACCCTCTGCATCGTAAACAAGATACTCCGTAGAGGTTCGCCCATCACTACCTTTATGGGGATTTTCCTCCCCGATGTCCTCATCCCTAGGATACAGTGACGGTTTATCAACTGTTGTGTGCTAATATCCCCTCCTCGGGAACCTATTAGTGAGATGGTGGCACTCCATCTCAAAAGTCTAGTAAAAAAATATATATCCTCTACCTCTACTGTCAGAATATGAGCCCCAACCTTAAAGTGTTGCTTCTCTGGATTCCACAATAGGAGTATGTGCTTTTGTTTTAAGCCCAATTCTAGTGAGGTACCATGTATCTCATAAGGGATAAGCACGGTGCCCATTCCCATGGTTTTAGGGCTTGCCATACAAGCCTAAAACACCATCCAAAATAAAAAATTGAGACTATCAAAAGGAAGAGTAGGGTTTGAAGAGTTACCTAGAGCTGACAGCACTCGAATTCGATGGTGGAAACTCCCGATATCAACACTAAAGATTTGACTAAAAAAGTGTTCCAAATGCTCTCCAGTATGGGTAAATAGTAAAATGATTTGATTTTTCACTATTTACATGACTTCTACACACATTTTTGTGTTTGACATGCTATAGTTTTGATTTAAAATCACTTTTTACTCGAAATTTATAGGTCATAATCCTTTAATGTCAGTTATGAGTGCATTTAACACTTGTTTTTGAGTCAATTGCATGATAGAGGAACCATAGCAGCAAAGATTTTGGAGTTCATTTTTGACTTGTTTGTACTACCATAAAACAGAAAAATTTGACGAGCATTTGTTATGACACTTTGGTCACAATCTTGAAACCTAGTATCAAATGTTCGAGTCCGTTTCTGATTCTTTCTAGGTTCGTAAAAACTAACGTTGTGTAAAGAAACCTCATGGAGTCTTATTTTAACTCTTTTCGGGCTCCTTAAATACGAAAAGATCGTCGAGTCTGTTTCTGATTCTTTCCAGGATCGTAAAAATTAACAGTGTGTAAAGAAACCTCATGGACTCCTCTTTAAACTCTTTTTAGGATCCCTAAATACGAAAATATTGTCGAGTGATCTTGTCTTCTTCACGCTCGTTAAAATATTTGAAGAGTCGTCTCTCCGACGATAGGTTATCTCTTTTTCGGTTCGAATGGACTATTTAAGAAAAAGGAACACTCCAGCCAATCATGACTGGAAGAGTTCTCTAAGGTATTATTTTATACTTTTTCAGGCCTTAGGGACTAAATCATACGAAAAAGGACCCTTTGGAGTCTTCTTCTGTGGTCGTTCAGACTCTCTAAACATGAACGATACCAAGTTTTATTTCATTGGACTCGTTAAATTAAACATTGAGAGACCCATTTTTGGGAATGAACCCCTCCTCTCTCAGGTTTGTAAAACATATGAGTTTGTACTTGTCCTCGGACCAACTATACCAAGTGTTTGTTACCATCTTTGAACTCATAAAACCGAAAAGAGGAAATCATCGATCATGATGGGGGAAATGGGAAGGGAATCATTTTGCAAATAAATGGCAGTAGTTTGTCATTACCTTTGAACATGGCACTTGTTTGCATATCATTTCAGTCAATTGGGTATTCAATTTATCTCTGTGATGATCCAATTTCATGAGTCATGTCACTCCTTTGAGTCTTTCAAAAGAATGCATTGTCCACTACCGCATCGTGAGTTTGTGTTGTTCAGTCATGCTGCCAAGTCTTTTGTTGTGCCACCCGATGTTCAAAGGGAAGTGGAAGAAGTTTATCTCTGTAGTCAAAACAGTCTTTGTGTCAGTATTTTTGAGTCAGTCTTGTGGTTACTACATTCACATCATTCTAGAACTATGTTCCGAGTTTCGTGTCGTTGATGTGAGACTCATCATGGCCCTACTTCAGCGAGAATATTCCCGTCAACATCAGCTCATTGTCTGGGAAATAGTCTTAGAAAAAAAAAAATTAGTACCTTGAGGTATGTATGCCTTAATAATAGATTCTCTTGCTCTTGACATAGGTTCACATCATTGACCTTTGATCGATAGAATCGACTGGGTGTTCGAAATTAGGACATCCATTCGCACTCAGTGGATTGTACTAGGGTACCTTGAGAATCATTTACATCAATGGTGTTCTCCCTTGCACTTGTTAATGGTTCACATAATTGACTAGTAATAAAGTTGTTTCTACCATGTTTGACTTCATATCATTGTAATCACATGGATAGAATCATACTTTTTGGAAGACGAGACGAAGAACCTGGGTATTTGTTTAGCACTCATTGCTTTCCCCAGGTTGCGATGGAGTTTTGTATATCTAGCATGGATCCAAATTTGTATGGTCATGGATATGCTCAAGTTTGCGTCTGCATGATATAGATCTACATTTTATGTCTGGTAGCTATGTCCAATTTTGAATCCTCTATCACATGGATCTATGCTATATTCTAGTAGCCATGCTTGTTTATTCCTCTCATGGATCTGCCTTGTATTGGTATGCAACCATGAGTTAGTTGCTTGTGTCTATGAGTAAAAAATATTAATGTACTACAGATGCCTACTAGACGACATGCTCCGTCCAAGCTGACATTTTCACCTCGAAGTGAAAACTTGTTCTCTCAAAGCTCTTGTTTATCGTATCCCTCTAAAACTCATGCTTTGGGGGGCATTTTGTTATACCCAAATCCTTTCACCACCATGTTATAATACCTTTGAATTACATGTTTTCCCTTAATCCTAGTGTTTATATTGGAAACCCCATGTTGTTTGTCGATCCTACATGAAAATACTCAGCACCGTACTTTCCCTGTGAACCACGAGTGATACCTCACTCACACAGCTTGTATCCTTTTTTCCATAAGTAGTGCCACTGTTGGAATTTAGTCCATAAGCGTTTCTTATCAAAACCACTTTGTCATAAGAGGAGAAAATCGACACCCTGGGTAAAATGGGAAAAAGAGAAGTTTCTCAAGGATTCTAGATCATGATCCTCATGTTGTTCCTTATCCCTATCATTGTGGGTCAGTTGAGCTCGAGATCCCCCATCATAAGATCTTAGATGCCATATCATCCACAAATCTCTCAACCATTCCTATCCATTGAGTCTTATAAATACAAGCTCATTTATATGGTTGAAGGGGAGAACTATAGAGGTATTGTTATGCTATTGGATTGACCACTTGGCCCAAGCCATTGGAGAGCATAGAGATCAAAGTTGGAGCTTATGGGGATGAAGTGCTTGTCTCATGGAGATGTATGTTGACACTAAGGCTTAATTGGTTGTAAACGTATCCATACATCTTAATGCAAAGCTTATTTTCATCCCACATTATTGTTTTTTTTATTTCACATGTATATGTTGTTAGATTCCTTAGTCACTAACATGGATACTTAGATGATGTTCTGGTAGCTTTGATGTGTTTGCATGTTTGATCTAGTTGCAGGTACATAGGTTCACTATTGAAGCAGGATTCCAGGTGTCTAGGACATCTAGGGAGGGTCTTCATCCTTTTTTGTTCACTCATTTGTTCTGGATCTGAACCATTCAGGACAGAGGAACAGCTTCTATTTGCAGAAGGTGAAATATTCTTGGTTACAGATATGGGTTTGAGGAGGTACTTGCATTGGATTTCTTGCATGAGAGTTGTGTTTAGGATTTAATATAGGAAGGATTGCATTGGCATTTGGAAAGGAATATATATTATGCATCTCATGTAGTGGCATAACATGTTTTTCATTTGACAACAATTGCACTTAGCATTGTTTGTTATGGTGTGCACTTTTATTTCACTGCTGAGTCTTCATATCATTAGTTGTATGGCCATTTCCCTTTTAGTAATCACAACCAATTAAAATCAATGCATAATTTAAAATGAACTACACGTTTTTCTTTTATAGGGTTCACCAACAAGATTAGGTTTTAGGGTCTTAGAATAGTTCATTGTAAGTTAATTTTACAAGACTACTGAACACAAACAAGTAGGTGTCTGTCTAGGTGAGATAGTGAGATCCTTGGTATAATTAGTGTTTCTTAGGATGCTCCTCTTACATGGGAGTTAACCACAAGGTAGTGTGAGTGGTTATGATTGGGAATACCCCTGGTTGTAGCTGAGTAGAACTGGAGATATTTCCAGGATTCTATTTGTATATGGGGGCTCTTTTGAGAGTTTCGGTCTTTGCTACCCTACCCATACGGTCGATCCCGCCTGCGACAGTCCACCAGAGCATTGGTTTTATTGGGGTGACCTTAGTTTCCTTACCTAGGTATCATAGGGGGTACTTCCAGAGGTTATTCTATAGGTGTCTCGACCAGGTAGAGATCGGATAGAACAGTCACTTTATGCATTGAAGTTGAGGGCTATTATAATTGGTTATGTACCTCCTCCTATAGTGTATTGGAGTTTTGAGCCTCTCCTAGAGAGACATACCCACTACATTTAGGAGCTCACATTTCCTCCCCTTGGTTTGCTTGTATTTTGGCTGTATATTTTCTTAGGAGTGTGCTCTTTGTGCGCTAGTTGGCCTTCGGGATCACAGTTACTTGAGTATATTTGTGCTCTCTTGAGTTTGGGTCCTTTTATTTTTGGCATGCCTGGTATCCTATCACCTATCCTTGGTCCTAGTATGTACCCTGGTGTCGGACTTGCAGGCATCATAGCCCCTTACCGTGCTCATAGATTTGGGAGGGGTCACATTCTTCCCTCTACTCCATTTGTGGAGGATTTTGACTCGGTTCTCTTAGTATTTACACCGGTGTCACCCTCATGGGAGTGGTAGTGGATACATGAACATTGGATCTACACTTTACATTCCTTTTTATGGCCCATCGTCCACCAGAGTGTTTCCTTTGAATTTATTTGTCATTATCATTCCTCCCTATTCCCTATAGTTTGGATTCTTTATTGACTATTTTGGGTTGTTTTGGACTAATATGGTTGTCATGTAGGTTCCAGTTTTTGTACTCTCTCTTCGAGGTTTTGACCCATTCATTCCTATCACAAGTATCATGTCTAAACTAGCATATAGGTTAGGATTTCACATCTGCTTGCATTTTGCATGGCCTTATGACTGTTCAATTTAACCTTAGGTGCAAACCCACTCCATGGTATCACGGAACCTTCATGTTGTTGTTAGAAGTGGTACTATGTGAATGGTAGAGCTTTCCTATACATGGGTGTCCTAGTTAGCTCCCCTTTGCATTCGGTACCCATGCTGTGAGTCCTCTCTTAGGTCTAGGAGTCCTTTGTATAGTACCACCATGACTTTGAGCAAGAGCTTCATACTCCTCTTGATCTTTTTGCTGGACTTTTCCCGTGGAATCCCTTATGTCAAGATGTAATATCATTATCATGAGTTTTTCTTGCCTAATTAAGCCTTATGCTGGCTTCCCTAACTTTGATTATCAGCTATATAGCCTGATCTTGTCTCATTTCTAGCCACGTAGAGCCATTTTATATATCATTTTCAGCTTGTTTCCCCATTTTTCACTAGGAGGGGACTTTCCCCGGAGTGTCGTTATCCTACACATGTGTCCTTGCATTGAGCATAGGTATGTTCTGTTACTTGGAACTAGTTTTTTTTCCCCTTGACACTCGTCTCCTCCCAGTCTGTAACTATAAAGCACTTTTATTCTTTTTCAAGATTTTCAAAATATTTGAAAAAGTCCAAAAAAAAAATCAAAAAACCAAAAAGACAGACAAGAAAAGATGTTATCTTCGGCAGTAGTCAAGTCCTGCCACCTTCTAACAGAGCACTGTATATCACATCCATTGGTTAGGTTAATAGTTTGACTATAGGAGTTGTACTCATTTCCTTGAGTTTATCTCCATTGATTGGTTAAGCCTCCAATCCCTATGGAGCCTCTGTCGATGCCTCCTATGTTGTAGAGATGTCTTAGTTTTCTATATCGAGTCTATACTACCTACATTCGGTCACCATTCACGTTTATTCTCTTATTCGAAGGAAGTTCAAACTTGAGTCGGCCATTCCTCAGTTCTCTTGACTTTGCATGTTGGAAATTCCCAGTATTGATACTGGTTTGTGCACATTATGATCGAGTCCTTCCACATTATAAAACTTTGTTGAGTACCTCATGTTGGATGATGGGGGATTCCTTAATTCCCTCCTTCTAGTGGATTTCATGCCATCGACTTTAGATCATTTATTCTGGGATAGGAATCTAGAGTCATTTTGAGTGCCTTGAGACTTGCAGTCATAAGTGGCAGGTTCTCTCGCCATCGACGGTTTTGGGAATACATCAATGTCCCCTAATCGATGGATCCTTTCAAGTGTTCAACCTCAACACATTTATTCACACTTGTTAGTTTTCACTCTAGTACCTTGATTCCCATTTTCATTATTGGTGGGTTATCTCACGTCTGTTAACGGTATACATCAATGACCGGTAATCAGACGATGGACTACAATGTTCGACCTCGACACCTCTATTCACATAGTAGGAAATGTACTCGTAGTGGATTTTGTAGAACACCTTACATATTGGTAGCATTTCATATATGCTATATTCCAGTGTATGTTAGATATCTTCAGCCATTATGGAGATCTTGACCCATTGTATATCTTTAGATTTCATGGAGATCATGATCCTTTGCATATATTCATCATGGATATTCTTATCTATCTATATTCGACGAGGCGATGACCACACATGTCATATTTTGTATCATGCCTATTCATGGCCATTGTACTCTTATGTATTCGGGACTGCTATATGTACTTGCAGTTATGTGCAGAGTTTGATTATTGTATTATACTATTGGATGGCTAGTTCTTCCACCTGGTTCTTCATCACTCCACTTATGGGATGTACTTATAATTTATTTCAGCCATCCTATCACCCCTCTTACCTCACACGTTAGGGGGCATCTGTTACAGCTAATTTTATCACACATGGTGGATCACACCTTTATGGCCTTCCCTGTCCCTCTGAAGACTTTTTAGACCCCATGGACCATTTTTGTACCTTTGATGTTTCCAAGATCATCCCTAAAAACATGCGTTATCTTCCATACGTGAATTTTAAACCTATTCTCACGTATGTACGTGGATATGACCCTCAAACCCATGTACATCAGGATGTGTACAAAAGGCCAAATAGCTTTGGAGTTTTCCTTGATGTGGATCTAAGTCACTTGTCCCTTGGATTCTATATCCCTTGAGATCACTCAGATTTGACCTTCCATTACCCCATTGAAGTACTATATAAGGAACCCTTTGAATACGTTGAAAGGGGGAGGAATTGAAGAGCAAGAAAACTATAGTCCATTATTGCCGGAGCTTATACTTGAGTCTGAATCTCTTTGTCCCTTGGAGAACTTTGTGTTCTTCCCAATATTTCCTTTGCTTGTGATCTTGGTATCGAAAGATGGAGGATTGAAGTGGTTGAGGCCCAGGTGGAGTACTGAGTTTCTTCGATTTGCAGACGTGTAGACATAGGTTGTCACTATTGTAATCTCTGTTTTATAATAATAGAAATATCTTTTCCTGTCCAATAATGTGTATTTAAATGATTATTGAATCCATGGATGCTTTTAAATATTATATGTTATTGATTATATATGTTAGAGTAGGTATAACACCATCATATAGAATTATTGTCTTGTTTGTTGAATGTTGAGAGAGAAAATTTCCAATACAAGTGAGAGTGGAAAAGCTCAACGGAGATCTACATCAACCATCCAGAATAAGGTATGTTTCGAGATCCT
The DNA here is from genome assembly GCA_001517045.1 of Pseudotsuga menziesii. Lineage (NCBI taxonomy): Eukaryota > Viridiplantae > Streptophyta > Pinopsida > Pinales > Pinaceae > Pseudotsuga > Pseudotsuga menziesii. Next base: position 367,360 of record LPNX010286211.1, on the reverse strand, counting down.
TTAGTGTTAGATATTTGGTTTCTCTTGCATATGGGAAGGGATTCATTTCTGTGGTTACTCTGTCTATTGTGGTACCCCAAGCCATAGGAAGTTTTCTCCATAACAATAAAGTATATGTCCTTCATCTCTATACTGAGTGACATCCCGTCAATGAGAAAACTATTAGAGTCTGGATCCCAGTAATACACTAGCATCTAGAGGAGTCTTGGTTTTTCCCTTAGGCTACCAAGACACCAAAACTTGTACAAACCACATGCACGCAATGGTTGTTGGGCCATTAAGTCACCTTGCACAGCCTCTTCTACATCACCATGTTCCCTCTCCCTCCATTCTAAAAACATCCTGCACAAAAAAGAAGAGTTTTGATCATTGTATACCCTTAAAAACCTCATTTGCAGCTGCATACGCGACTGTTTGTAAAACAACTGCGTATGTACATGGGTTTGGGCATTTTTTCTGCGTATGGCCAGCCCTATAGGCATAAAAAACCTCGATAACCATGTGGGTCGAAACGCACAACTTAGGATGGCATAAAAAATTAAATGGACCATGAAAACTGAAAAAAAATGCACGAAATAGGAAGAGGAGGACATGAGGAGTTACCTGGATCAAACGGTGTCGAATTTCTTCAGACGATGCTCCTAGAATTTGCGTTGGAAGTTTTGAGCTCAAATGGGTAAAAATTTCAAATGATATGGACTTTTTAAATTTTTTACTATTTATAGAATTTTTTTGAAAATTTTTACCCACTGTCTATAGTTTTGACCATTTCTAACCATTTTAGATCATTTTTGAACTAATTTGATGATGTAGGAGTCTGTTTTGAGCTCAGTTTGACCTGTTCCTGCCGATTTTAGGTATTATGTCTAAAATGGCATATAGGTTAGGTTTCACATTCGTTTGCACTTTGCATGACCTTATGACCATTTCATTATAACATTAGTTACAAACCCATTCTATCTTGCCACATAACCTTCTTGTTGCTTTTAGAAGTGAAATGATGTGAATGGTAGAGTTTGACCATACAAGGGTACCCTACTTAGCTCCTGTTTTGCATTTGTTTCCCACGTCGACATTTTTCCTTTAGGGTGTGAGAGTCCTTTGTATAGTATCACCATGACTTTGCGCAAGAGCCTCATACTCCTGTTGATCTTTTTGCTGGCCTTTTCCCCAGGAGTCCCTTATGTCAAGTTGTAATTGCATTATCATGAGTTTTTCCTACCTTATTTATCCTTATGCTGGCTTCCTTGACTTTGATTATCATCCATATAGCCTGAGCTTGTCTCATGTCTAGCCAAGCAGAGCCATCTTATATATCTTTTCATTAGAGGAAATTTCAACTCAATATGGGCCTCCTAAAGAAAATTAATAAAATAATAGTTAAAATAATAAAATAATAAAATAATATTTATTAATTTTGGAGGAAGAAAAGAAAAAACTACTTTTTTGTTCGTATTTTGGACATATCTCCCTATGTTTTTACTCAAATTTCGATTGGGAGACCTTGTTGGACACAGAACTAAATTCCGCATCCAACGGGTACCCCCTCAGTATACTTTTGACGAGCCGCTCTACCCCAAAAACAAGAAATACCTAAAAAAATGTGATGATGACATCATCATCACATTTTTTTAGGTATTTCTTGTTTTTGGGGTAGCGGGGCCCATCAAAAGTATGTCGAGTTAGTACCCATTGGATGCAGAATTTATCACATTTTTAGGTATTTCTTGTTTTTGGGGTAGAAAGTCCTGTCAAAAGTATGCCTAGTGGGTACCCATTAGATGCAGAATTTAGTTCTGTAGCCAACAAGCTCTCCCGATCGAAATTTGAGTAAAAACACAGGGAGATATGTCGAAAATACGAACAAAAAAAGTAGTTTTTTTATGATACATATCCCCAAATTTATATTAAAAATTGTTTAAGAGGTGCTCCCTATTTGAATTTTAAATCATTTTGATTTCCTAATACATGATGATATGGAATTTGTATTATTTTTGGAAGGCCCATTTTAAATTGAAATTTCCTCTAATGGCAGCTTGATATTCCATTCTTACTGGGAGTGTTCGCTAGAATATTTCACCTTCTGTGGACAGTAAGGTGTTCCACTGGTCTGAATGTTTCAGATCCAGAACAAATGAAGGATGGAGGTTGAAGACCCTCCTTGGATGCCGTAGATACCTGGAATGTGATGCTTCGATAGTAACCCTGTGTACTTGCAATTAGCTTAAACACACAAATACATCAAAGCTTCCATAATATAATCTACTGATCCATGTTAGTGACTAAGGAATCTAATAACATACATGTGAAATCAAACAACAACAATAATGTGGGACAGAAATCAACTTGCATTAAGATAAAAATGGAGAATTTTACAACCAAGCCTTAGTGTTGACATGCATCTCTATGAAACCAAGCACTCTCATCCCCATAAGCTCCGACTCTAGCTCTCTATGCTCTCCAATGGCTTGGGCCAAATAATCAATCCAACAACATAACAATATCTTAAGAGTTCTCTCCCTCAACCATGGATATGATCTTGTATTTATAAGGCTCAATGGATAGGGATGGTTGAGAGATTAATGGATGAGGTGGCCTCTAAGATCCTAGGATGAGGGATCTTGAGCTCAACTGACCCACATTGATAGGGATAAGGGAGGACACGAGGCTCATCATCTAGAAGCTTCGAGAAACTTCTCTTTTTCCCTTTTTACCCTGGGTGTTGCATTTCTCCTTCAATGAGAAAGAAGTTCTGGTAAGAAACGCTTATGGACTAAGGGCCAAAAGCGGTGGCACCGCTTGTGGACAACAAGGGATAGGTGGTGTGAACAAGGTACCACTCTTCGACAACAGGGAAAGTGCGGTGCTAGGAATTTTCATGAAATATTGATAGTTAGCATGGGTTTCCATTCCAAGTGCTGGGATTAAGGGAAAATAGTTATGTCAAAAGTCTTATCACATGATGATGATAGGATTTTGGTGTAATAGGATTCCCCTGAATGCATAAGTCTCAGAGGGATACAATAAACGAGAGCTTTGAGAGAACAAGTCATCACTACGAGGTGAAAATGTCGGCTCGATCGAAGCATGTTGTCAACTAGGCATCTGTAGTACATCAGTATGTTGACTCATAGACACAAGAAACCAAACTCATGGCTATAGACCAATACAAGGCAAATCCATGAGAGGAATAAACAAGCATGGCTACTAGAATACAGCGTAGATCCATGTGATAGAGGACTCAAACTTGGACATAGCTACTATACATACAACGTAGATCTATGTCATATAGACACAAATTTGAGCATAGCCATGACCATACAAATGTGGATGTATGCTAGATATACAAAACTCCATTGCAACCTGGCAAAAATAAATGAGCACTTTAAACAAATACCCAGGGTCTTCGTCTCGTCTTCCACAAAGTATGATTCTATCCATGTGATTACAATGATATGAAGTCGAACATGGTAGAAACCACTTGATTACCGACCAATGATGTGAACTGTTAACAAGTGCAAGGGAGATCACCATTAATGTCATTGATTCCCAAGGTACTCTAGTACAATCTACTGAGTGTGGATACATGTTTTGACGTCGAACACCCAGTCGATTCTATCAATAAAAGGTCAATGATGTGAACCTATGTCGAGAGCGATAGAATCTGTCACTAAGACATATAGATCTCAAGGTACTAAATATTGTTTCTATGACTGTTTCCCAGATGATGAGCTGATGTCGATGAGAAAAGTCTCGTTGAAGGAGGGCCATGATGAGTCCCACATTGACGACATGAAACTTGGAACATAGTTCTGGAATGATGTGAATGTAGTAACCATATGACTGACTCAAAGATACTGACACAAAGACTGTGTAGAATCCAGAGGTAAAACTTCTTCAAATCCCCTTTCAACATTGGGAGGCATGCAAAAAGACTTGACAGCATGAATGAACGGGACAAACACACAATGCGACAGTGAACAATGCATTCTTTTGAAAGACTCAAAGGAGTGACATGACTCATGAAAGTGGATCATCATGGGGATCATCTGAATACCCAATTGACTGACATGATGTGCAGACAAGTGCCATGTTCAAACGTAATGACAAACAACTACTATTATTTACAAAATGATTCCCTTCCCATTTCCCCCATCATGATCGATGAGTGCCTCTTTTCGGTTTTACGAGTTCAAAGAGGGTAACAAACACTCGATATAGCTTGTTGAAAGACAAGTCCAGACTCATATGTTTTATGAACCTCAGAGAGAAGGGGTTCATTCCCAAAATGGGTCTCTCAATGTTTAATTTAACGAGTCCATTGAAAGAAAACTCGGTATCGTTCATGTTTAGAGAGTCTGAACGAATATGAAAGAAGACTCCAAAGGGGTCCTTTTTCATATGATTTAGTCTCTAAGGACTGAAAAAGTGTAAAATCATACCTTAGATAACTCTTCCAGTCATGATTGGCTGGAGTGTTCCTTTTTCTTAAATAGTCCTATCCGAACCAAAAAAGAGATAACCTACCATCGGACGGATGACTCTTCAAATACTTTAACGAGCGTGAAGAAGACAAGATCACTCGACGATCTTTTCGTATTTAGGTAGCCTGAAAAGAGTTTAAAGAGAACTCCATGAGGTTTCTTTACACAATGTAATCTTTTACGAGCCTAGAAAGAATCGAAAATGGAGTCGACGATCTTTTTGTGTTTAAGGAGCTTGAAAAAAAGGTGAAAAGAAGACTCCATGATACTTCTTTACACAATGTCAATTTTTTACGAGCTTGGAAAGAAACTGAAATGGACTCAGACCTTTGATACTAGGTTTAAAGAGCGTGATCAAAGAGTCGTAATGAACGCTCATCAACCTTTTCCATTTTATGAAAGTGCGAAAAAGCCATAAAATATTCCAAAGATTCTTACTATGGTTCTCTTATCCTGCAATCGACTCAGAAACAAGTGTTAAATGCATTTATAACTAGCATTAAGGGATTACGACAGATAAAATTTTACTAAAATATGATTTTATATCAAAACTATAGCATGTGAGACCAAAAAATGCCTATATAAGTCATGTAAATAGTAAAAAATCAAATCATTTCACTATTTACCCCTAGTGGAGAGCACTTGGAGCATTTTCTTAGCCAGATCTTAGCATCGTCAGTTGCAAGTAATAGCTAACACCCTATTCTTTCATTTCATAGTGTTTATTTTGAGTTTTAGTGGGGTTTTGGGCTCATATGGCAAGCCCTATAACATAGTTGACAGGTGGTGCCATCGCCTGTCTCCAACAGTGCATAGGCAGTGCCAGCCGTGGAGACTTTAAAATCATAGCATGAGCAATAATAACTCGTTATTTTGATTTTTAATTATTAGGAATGATTCTAATGCATACTATGATTGTTTTTTATATGTCTTGGCTTCTCAAAAAATGGTGATATGGAAAGAAAGAACACATGACAATGAGGATGCCTTTGCAGAGAGAAATGCAGGTTGTATTGCTGCATTATGGGACTGTGGGCTCCTGAAGTTATTTCGGACCCCAAGCATGGTGTCACATGAGCGGTTACTGGAACATACTGTGGATTTGGAATCCAGAGCAGCATTATTTTGAGGTGGTGACCCATATTCTTATAGTTGAAGTAGAGAATAAAAGGTCTAAATGACTCAGATCTAAATAGATCTGGAAGTTTCAAACCCAAATTGACTAAGCCAGAAAGCATATTTGACTGAAGAGAGTTGGAGAAAGAGATTGGATTCGGACCAGAGTTGAGAACTAAGGAAGATCAGAACAACTGATACATATATCTAGTCCCCAGCAGAGTCACTAGATTTCCTAGCTTGAATATTTCACCTTTTGTGGACAGTAAGGTGTTCCACTGGTCTGAATGGTTCAGATCCAGAACAAATGAAGGACAGAGGTTGAATACCCTCTCTGGATGCCGTAGATACCTAGAATGTGATGCTTCGATAGTAACCCTGTGTACTTGAAATCAGCTTAAACATGCAAACACATCAAAGCTTCCAGAATATAATCTACTGATCCATGTTAGTGACTAAGGAATCTAACAACATACATGTGAAATCAAACAACAACAATAATGTCGGATGAAAATCAACTTGCATTAAGATAAAAATGGAGAAGTTTACAACCAAGCCTTAGTGTTCACATGCATCTCCATGAACCCAAATGCTCTCATCCCCATAAGCTCTAACTCTAGATCTCTATGCTCTCCAATGGCTTGGGCCAAGTAATCAATCCAACAGCATAACAATACCTTAAGAGTTCTCTCTCTCAACCATGGATATGAGCTTGTATATATAAGGCTCAATGGATAGGGATGGTTGAGAGATTAGTGGATGAGGTGGCTTCTAAGATCCTAGGATGAGGGATATCAAGCTCAAATGACCCACAATGATAGGGATAAGAGAGGACACGAGGCTCATCATCTAGAAGCCTCAAGAAAATTCTATTTTTCCCTTTTTACCCAGGGTACTACGTTTCTCCTTCAATGACAGAGCGGTTCTGGTAAGAAACACTTATGGACTAAGGGCCATAAGCGGTGGCACCGCTTGTGGACAACAAGGGATAGGCGGTGCGAATAAGGTACCACTCCTGGACAACAGAGAAAGCGTAGTGCTAGGAATTTTCATGAAAGATTGACAATTAGCATGGGTTTCCACTCCAAGTACTAGGATTAAGGGAAAATAGGTATGCCAAAGGTCTTATCACATGATGATGATAGGATTTTGGTATAACAGGGAGGGGAGTTTCCCTCAAGTGTCGGTATCCTACACATGTTTCCTTGCATTGAGCATAAGTATGTTCTGCTGCTAGGAACCAGTTTGTTTTCCCCTTGACACTCATCTCCTCTTAGTCTGTAACTATAAAGCACTTTTATTCTTTTTCAAGCGTTTCAAAATATTTGAAAAAGTCCAAAAAAATAAAAAAACCAAAAAGACAGGCTGGAAAATATGTTATCTTTGGAAGCAGTGGAGTCATGTCACCTTTGAACATAGCACTATATATCACATCCGTTGGTTGGGTTAATAGTTTGACTTTAGGAGCTGTACTCGTTTCTCTAAGTTTATCTCCATCGATTGGTTAAGCTTATTATTATAGCTGATTTTACCACACATGGTAGATCACACATTTATGGCCTTACCTGTCCCTCTGCAGACTCTTTGGACCCCATGGACTATTTTTGTACCTTTGATGTTTCCAAGATCATCCCTAACTGTTATTTTCCATACACAACTTTTAAATCCATTCTCGCTAATATACGTGGATATGACCCTTAAACCCACATACATCGGGATGTGTGCAAAAGACAAAATAGTTTTGGAGTTTTCCTTGATGTGGATTTGATTCACTTGTCTCTTGGCCTTCCATATTCTTGGAGATCGCTCGAATTTGACCTTCCATTACCCCATTGAAGCACTATATAAGGAACCATTTGGATACATTGAAAGGAGAGGAATTGAAGAGCAAGAAAACTATAGTCCATTGTTGCTGTAGCTTGATTATACTTGAGTTTGCATCCCTTTGTCCCTTGGAGCTCTTTGTGTTCTTCCCAAGCTTGCCTTTTCTTGTGAGCTTGATATCGAGAGATGGAGGATTGAGATGGTGGAGGCCCAGGTGGAGGACTCAGTTTCTCTGGTTTGCAGACATGTTGACAGAGGTTTTCATTCTTGTAATCTTTGATTTATATTAATAGAAATATCTTTTCCTGTCCAATGATGTGCATTTAAATGAATATTGAATCCATGGATGTTTTTAATTGCTTATACATTACTGATTATATATGCTAGAGTAGGTCTAGCACCATTGTATAACATGCTTGTCTTATTTTTTGATTGTTGAGAGAGAAAATTAATAACACAAGCAGGATTGGAAAAGCTCAATGTGGATCTACATCAACCATCCGAAATAAGGTATGTTTTGAGATACTTTAGTGTTAGATATTTATATCTCTTGCATATTGGGAAGGGATTGATTTCCATGGTTGCTATGTCTGTTGTGGTACCCCAAGCCATAGGAAGGTTTCTCCGTAACAGAATTGGTGACTCTGCTAGGGATGTTCCTTGTTTTTCTTTGGGGTTTGGGGGCACAGTGTGCTTGATATTCTTGACTTGCTCTTTGTTTCTCCTTGTTTTTGTGTTGCATTTTATAGTATGTTCATCCACTAACACTCCCCTTGATTGGTTTGACCCTTGTCTTGCTTTTTACCACTGTCTTCTCTGAATATGCATGTTTTTGGCCAAAAGTCACATACATACGTAGATTTTTGGCCAAAATTCACATATACATGCACGTTTTTGGCCAAAATCTGCGTATACATGCAACTGTTTGGCCAAAAGTCGTGTATATACGTAGTTGTTCTTTAAACAGTCACATGCATCCTCCCTTTTGATGAGTTTTATGTTGTGGGAAGTTGTTGGGTGGGTTGTGAGTGTGGTTGGGTCTTCCTTGGGTCTGATGTTGTTTCTTGGATGCTTCTTTTGTGACCAGAGACCACTTTTTCATTGATTTTTCTTTGAAAGTAGTTTTAGTCATTTATCCTTTTTGTTTTTCCATTAGTGCATTACTCTTTTTTGTCTCGATGTCTTGTTGGGCTTGTGTTTTCTACTTGCTACAGTTACTGAGAGTTTTAAATGACTTTTATTGCATTTTTCATGCTTTTATATTGAAAAATACAAAGTAGTTTCACTCTTAGTTGCATCTTAGATATGGATTTGAGGAGGTACTTGCATTGGATTGCTTGTATGAGAACTGTGTTTAGGATTTCATATAGGAAGGATTGTATTGGCATTCAGAAAGGAATATATATTTATTCATCTCATGTAGTGGCATACCTTGTTTTTCATTCTACAAGATTGCACTTGGCATTGTTTGCTAGGTATGCACTTTTATTTCACTGCCGAGTCTTCATATCATTAGTTGCATGGCCATTTCCCTTTGAGTAATTACAGCCATTAAAATCAATGCATAATTTAAAATGAACTATACATTTTTATTTTATAGGGTTCACCAACAAGAATAGGGTTTAGGGTCTTGGGATAGTTCATTGTGATTTAATTCTCTAAGCCCACTAAACAAAAAAATTAGGTGTCTATCCAGGTGAGAGAGAAATCCTTGATATAATTAATGTTTCCCAGGATGCTCCTCTTACACGGGGGTTAAGCACGAGGCATTTCCTGTAATTGTGATTGGGATGACCCCTGGTCACTTTCTATGAGCACCGAAGATATTTCTAGGATTGTATTAATATCTGGGGGCTCTTTTGAGAGTTTTGGGCTTTGCCACCTTTCCCATACGGTCAATCTCGCTTGCAACTATCTGCCCAAGCATTGATTATATTGAGGTGATCTTAGTTTCCTTACATAGGTTATCAAGGGGGTATTTGCAGAGGTTGTTCTGCAAGTGTCTTGGCTAGGTAGGGGTCAGGCACCACAGTCGCTATATATGTTGAAGCTGAGGGCCACTATAATTGGTTACATACCTCTGCTTGTAGTTTATGTGAGTTTCAAGCCTCTCCTAGGTGAGACATACCTGCTGCATTCAAGAGCTCACATATCATCCCCTTGGTTTGTTTGTATTTTGGTTGTAGATTTTATCAGGAGTGTGCTCTTTATATGCTAGTTGTCCTTTGGGATCGTAGTTACTTAAGTATATTTATGCTCTCTTGAGTTTGGGGCATTTTATTTTTGGCATTCCTGGTATCCTATAGCCCATCCTTGGTCCTAGTACGGACCCTGGTGTTGGAATTGGGGGCATCAAAACCCCGTACTGTGCTCATAGATTCAGGAGTGGTTACATTCCACCCTCTACTCCATTTATGGAGGATGTTGACTCCATTTTATCGGTCTTTAATCCAATGATCACCCTCATGGGGGTTGTAGTGGATGCATGAACATTGGGTCTACACCTTACTTCCCTTTTTATGTCCCATCATTCACCACATTGTTTCCTTTGGGTGCAGTGGTCATGATCATTCCTCCTTATATCCTATAGTTTGGATTCTTTATTGACTATTTTGGGTTGTTTTGGACTAATATGGTTGTCATGTAGGATCCAGTTTTTGTACACTCTCTCCGAGGTTTTGACTCGTTCATGCCTATATCAAGTATTATGTATGAACTAGCATATAGGTTAGGATATCACATGCGCTTGCAATTATGCATTTCCTTATGACCGTTCCATTTTAACCTTAGGTACAAACCCATTCCATGGTGTCACAGAACCTTCTTGTTTCTTTTAGAAGTGACATGATGTGAATGGTAGAGCTTGACCATACATAGGTACCCTATTTAGCTCCTACTTCATTTGGTGCCCATGACGACATTTTTCCTTTAGGGTGTGGGAGTCCTTTCTATAGTATCGCCATGAATTTACACAAGAGCTTCAAACTCCTGTTGATCTTTTATTGGACTTTTCCCTAGGACTCCCTTATGTCAAGTTGTAATTGCATTATCATGAGTTTTTCTTTCCTTATTGAGCCTTATGCTGGCTTCCCTGACTTTGATTATTAGCCATATAGCCCGAGCTTATCTCATGTTTATCCATGTAGATCCATTTTATATATCTTTTGCATCTTGATTCCCCATTCTTACTGGGAGGGGAATTTCCCCCAAGTGTTGTTATCATACACATGTTTCCTTGCATTGAGCATAGGTATGTTCCACTGCTTGGAACTAGTTTGTTTTCCCCTTGACACTCATCTCCTCCTAGTCTGTAACTATAAAGCACTTTTATTCTTTTTCAATATTTTCAAAATATTTGAAAAAGTACAAAAAAATAAAAAAATAAAAAAGCCGGATAGGAAAATATGTTATCTTTGGAAGCAGTCTAGTCATGTCGCCTTCGAATAGAGCACTGTATATCACATCCGTTGGTTGGGTTAATAGTTTGACTTTAGGAGCTATACTTGTCTCTCTGACTTTATCTCCATCGACTAGTTAAGCTTCCAGTCCCTATGGATCCTCTGTCGATGCCTCCTGTGTCATAGAGATGTCCTAGTTTTGGTATATCGAGTCTATGTTGTCTACATTTAGTCGCCATTCACCTATATGCTCCTGTTTGAAGGAAGTTGAAGCCTGAGTTGGCCATTCCTCAGTTTTCTTGACTTTGCATGTCAGCCATTCTTGGTACTAGTACTAGTTCATGCACATAATGTTCAAGTTCTTCCACATTATACAGATTTGCTGAGTACCTCGTGTTGGAGGATGGAGGATGCTTTAATTCCCTCCTTCTAGCGGATTTCATCCCATCGACTTCAGATCATTTATTTTGGGATAGGAGTCTAGAGTCATTTTGAGTGCCTTTAGACTTGCACTCATCAGTGGTAGGTTCTCTCACCATCGAGAGTTTTGGGAATACATCAATGTCCCCTGATCGATGGATTCTTTCAAGAGTTTGAACTCAAGACATTTATTCACATTTGTTAGATTGCACTCTAGTACCTTGATTTCCATTTTCATTATTGGTGGGTGATCTCACGTCTATTAACGGTATACATTAATGTCCAGTAATCAGATGATGGACTACTATGTTCAACCTCGACACCTTTATTCACATAGTAGGACATGTACTTGTAGTGGTTTCTGTAGAAGCCTTTCCACATTGGTGGCATTCCAAATATGCTACCTCCTTGATCATGCCAATGTTCATGGTATTTAAGCTTTAGTGACTTGATTCTAGTGTATGTCAGATATCTTCAGCCATTATGGAGATCTTGATCCATTGTATATCTTCATCTTTCATGGAGATCATGATCCTTTGTACATATTCATCATGGAGATTCTGATATATCTATATTGTACGTGGCGATGACCACATATGTCATATTTTGTATCATTCCTATTCATGGATATTGTACTCTTATGTATCCAGGACTGATGTATGTACTTGCAGTCATATGCAGAGATATCTGTATTATATTGTTAGATGGTTGGTTCTTCCACCTAGTTCTTCATCACTCCACTTCTGGGATGGACTTATAATGTATTTCGGCCATCGTATCACCCCCCTGACCTCACACATTAGGGGGCATCTATTACAGCTGATTTTACCACACATGGTAGATCACACATTTATGGCCTTCCCTATCCCTCTGCAGACTCTTTGGACCCCATGGACTATTTTTGTACCTTTGATGTTTCCAATATCATCCCTGAAAACACCTGTTATTTTCCATATGCAACTTTCAAACCCATTCTTGCGTAGATACACAGATATGACCCTTAAACCTGCGTACATCGCGATGTGTACAAAAGGCCAAATAGTTTTGGAGTTTTTCTTGATGTGGATCCAAGTCACTTGTCTAATGGCCTTCCATATGCCTAGAGATCACTCGGATTTGACCTTCCATTACCCCATTGAAGCACTTTATAAGGAACCCTTTGGATACATTGAAAGGAGAGGAATTGAAGAGCAAGAAAACTATAGGCCATTGTTGTTGTAGCTTGTGTCTCCATCCATTTGTACCTTGGAGCACTTTGTGTTCTTCCCAATGTTTCCTTTTCTTGTGAGCTTGCTATCGAGAGATGGAGGATTGAGGTGGTGGAGGCCCAGGTGGAGGAATCAGTTTCTTTGGTTCGTAGGCATGTCGACATAGGTTGTCATTCTTGTAATCTCTGATTTATATTAATAGAAATATCTTTTCCTGTCCAATGATGTGCAATTAAATGAATATTAAATCCATGGATGTTTTTAATTGCTTATACATTGTTTATTATATATGCTATAGTAGGTCTAACACCATTGTATAGCATGCTTGTCTTGTTTGTTTATTGTTGAGAGAGCAAATTAATAACACAAGCGAGATTGGAAAAGCTCAACGAGGATCTAGATCAACCATCTAGAATAAGGTATGTTTTGAGATCCTTTAGTGTTATATGTTTATCTCTCTTGAATATTGGGAAGGGATTGATTTTTGTGGTTACTCTATCTGTTGTGGTACCCCAAGCCATAGGAAGGTTTCTCCGTAACAGTTCCAGTCCATATGGAGCCTCTGTCGATGGCTTCTATGATGCAGAGATGTCCAAGTTTTGTATATTGAGTATATGCTGCCTACATTCAGTCACCATTCACCTTTATGCTCTTGTTCGAAGGAAGTTGAAGCCTGAGGCGGCCATTCCTCAGTTTTCTTGACTTTGCATGTCGGCCATTCCTGGTACTGGTACTAGTTCATGCACATTATGATCGATTATTTCCACATTATACAGATTTGTTGAGTACCTCGTGTTGGATTATGGGGGATTCCTTAATTCCCTCCTTCCAGTGGATTTCATCCCATCGACTTCAGATCATTTATTCCGGGATAGGATTCTAGAGTCATTTTGAGTGCCTTGAGACTTGCAGTCATCAATGGAAGGCTCTCTCTCCATCGATAGTTTTGGGAATACATCAATGTACCTTGATCGATAGATTCTTTCAACTATTCGACCTCAACACATTTATTCGCAATTGGTATATTGCACTCTAGTGCCTTGATTCCCATTTTCATTATCGGTGGGTGATCTCGCATCTGTTAACGATATACATCAATGACCGGTAATCATATGATGGACTACTATGTTCGACCTAGACACCTATGTTCACATAGTAGGACATGTACTTGTTGCGGATTATGTAGAAGACTTTCCAGATTGGTGGCATTTCTGATATGCTACCTCCTTGATTGATCCAGTTTTCATGAGATTTCAGCTCTCGTGACTTGATTCCAGTGTATGTCAGATATATTCAGCCATTATGAAGATCTTGATCCACTGTATATCTTTAGCTTTCATGGAGATCATGATACTTTGTATATATTCATCATGGAGATTTTGATCTATATATATTATACATGGTGATGACCACACGTCATATTTTGTATCATTCCTATTCATGGCCATTGTACTCTTATGTATCCGAGATTGTTGTATGTAATTGCAGTCATATGTAGAGATTTTTGTACTGTATTGTTGGATGGCTAGTTCTTCCACCGGGTTGTTCATAACCCCACTTCTGGGATGGACTTATAATGTATTTTGGCCATCATATCACCCCTCTGACCTCACACATTCGGGGGCATCTGTTAGAGCTTATTTTACCACACATGGTAGATCACATATTTATGGCCTTCCCTTTCCCTCTATAGACTCTTTGGACCCCATGGACTATTTTTGTACCTTTGATGTTTCCAATATCATCCCTAAAAACACATGCTATTTTCCATATGTGACTTTTAAACCCGTTCTCGCGTATATACGCGGATATGACCCTTAAACCCGCATACATCGGGATGTGTGCAAAAGGCCAGATAGTTTTGGAGTTTTCCTTGGTATGGATCCGAGTCGCTTGTCACTTGGCCTTCCATATGCCTTGATATTGCTCAGATTTGACCTTCCATTACCCCATTTAAGCACTATATAAGGAACCCTTTGGATACATTGAAAGAAGAGGAGTTGAAGAGCAAGAAAACTATAGTCCATTGTTGTCGTAGCTTGATTATATTTGAGTATGCATGTCATTGTCCCTTGGAGCATTAGGTGTTCTTCCCAAGCTTTCCTTTGCTTGTGAGCTTGCTATCGAGAGATGGAGGATTGAGGTGGTGGAGGACTTAGTTTCTTCAATTCACAGACATGCCGACATAGGTTGTCATTCTTGTAATCTCTGATTTATATTAATAGAAATATATTTTCCTGTCCAATGATGTGCATTTAAATGAATATTGAATCCATGTATGCTTTTAATTTCTTATACATTATTGATTATATGCTAGACTATGTCTAACACAATTGTATAGCATGCTTGTCGTGTTTGTTGATTGTTGAGAGAGCAAATTGTTAACACAAGCGGGATTGGAAAAGCTCAACAGGGATGTACATCAACCATTTGGAATAAGGTATGTTTCGAGATCCTTTAGTGTTAGATGTTTATTTCTCTTACATATTGGGAAGGGATTGATTTTTGTGGTTACTCTGTCTGTTGTGGAGCCATAGGAAGTTTTCTCCGTAACAATAGTCTTCAGAACTTTGTTAAGGAATTCAAATTCTCCATTATATTGTTGATAATAGGGAGTTGAGTTGTCATGAATAAAACCCAACTTAGCGGTCAGCTCAGTCATCATGTGATTACGAAAATGAGATCTGTGATCTATAAATATGGCTCGAGGAACCCCAAACCTAGCTATGGCATGATTAAAAAGAAAGAGGGTGGTAGTTTTACCATCCTTCGCATACGTATTCCATTTTGTAAAATAATCCACAGCTACAATAATGTAACCATGCCTACCAACTAAGGTAGGATTATAATTCATAAAATCGATCCCCCATTTGGTGAAAGGGCCAACGTCAATGATGGGGTTGTAACGCACCTAAAAATCGTAATAATTGTTTTTTATATGTATTACTTTTATAGTTATTTAGCATAATCTTATATTTTACTACTGTTGGTTTTAATATATTGGTCCTACTGGTTTTAATATCTTGGTTTGTAACTGTATGGTCATCGATACGATGACCTCTTAATATCAATAAGATGCAAGGGTTTATAATACTTAAGTTTGGCATGGAACCATATGTTTTTGGCCTTAATTTAATTCTTTATGATCCTTGATGATCGTGGTGTTAATGTTATATCATAAGGTTTTTGAACTATTTTTTATGGATTGCAATGCATAAAGCCAAACAATCGTTATATTATAGTTTCCATGTTTTTAATTACATAGTCCCATGCTATGATAATAGTTGCTTTGATGAGCTTGGCTTAAAATAGTACTAAGGTTTTAGTATGGAATGATGATTTGGTTGTTATATAACTATATACTATGGTATGATGAAGAGGGGATGGACCTTGGAATAATCTGTGAAGGAATTAGATTCCATTCCTATCAGCATGATATATCAATGCATATTCCCACAACCATATTATAAGATTTATATTTGAAGTTCTTAACTTAGCCATGGTTATAATTATATACACTAGGTTTTTTGTGGTGTAATATATGATTGGGATCTCATAACCAATCCACAAGGTTTGATGGTATGTAATTATTTTGTTTTAATAAATGTATGGCCATGATTTAGATATGGTACTGGGTTGACATTAAATGATCTATCATGGTTGCAAATTATACTAAGTGTAGGAAATCTTCCCACTTACCTGGTTTGTCCATAACATACATGCTTAGCATGTCTTCTAAGACATGATTTACTCTTTTAGTTTTCCCATCCATTTATGGATGATATGCAGTACTAAAATTTAACTGTGTGCCCAAACCTTTAAACAAGGATTTCTAGAAGTTACCTGTAAACTTTGCGTCTCTATCAGAGACTATTACTTTTGGTACACCGTGTAGCTTGAATATTTCTTTTATGAAAATATATGCAATGTTAACAACTTTAATGGTAGATTTAACATGAATAAAATAAGCAACGTTACTTAATTTGTTGACTACAACCATGATTGAATCATGCTATCGAAAATTCTTTGGTAGGCCTGCTATAAAATCCATACTAATGGTTTCCCACTTCCATTCTGGAATGGGTAGTGGTATCAAAAAACCTGTGGGATGTTGATGTTCTGCCTTAACTTGCTGACATTCAAGACAATGCGCTAAGTATTCTGCCACTTCTTTCTTCATTTTTGGCCAAAATAAGTCCTTCCTAATCATAGTGATAATTGTTTGCTATCCATAATGCCTGGAATATGGTCTTTTATGTAGCTCATCCATGACTATAAGTTTAATTTCCGGTATGTTTGGTATGTAAAAACTATTTTTATGTAGTAAGAGTCCTTGTTTGTTTAGCCTGAAATATGCTTTTACTTGATTTTGTTAATTTTTAGCAGTCTTTTCTTTTAAAATATGATATTCTCTATCAGGATTTCTAGCACTTAGAATCTAATTTTCTAGATCAAATTCATAATTGTTTTGCTGCAAACATTAAATTTCTATGATGACTTAGAGCATCTACCACTTTATTTTCTTTTCCTTTCATATGTTTGATTTCAAAATCATATTTTCTTAAAAAGCACAACCATCTAGCCTGTCTTGCACTCAAAATCGGTTGGTCAAATAAGTATTTTAGACTTATGTTATCTGACATAAGTAGAAATTTTCTTCCAATTAGGTAATGTCGCCACATTTTTAAGGTGTGAATTATGGAATAAAGTTATAAATTGTGTGTTGCATATTTTTTCTCATGTTCTTTTAATTTCCTGCATTGATATGCCACATCATAATTTTCTTGTAGTAAAACTCCGCCTAGTCCTTCATTGGAAGCGTCAGTACACATGGCTAAATACATGAGTGGACCAATAATCTTTAAGATCGGTGTGGTAGTTAATAGGTGTTATAGTTTGTTAAAGATTTCCATGCATTTTTTATTCAATTCAAACTTTTTAGCTTTGTTTTGTAAAGAATCTATGGGGTAGGCAATCTTAAAGTAGTCTTCTATGAACTTCCAGTAGTATCTGGTAATCCCCGTAAATTATTTGATGTCAGACACATTCTTAAGAATTGGCCATTCCATGATGGCCTTTATTTTTTCTGTATTGACTGATATTCCATCCTTGGACACTACATGTCCGAGGTACTGAATCTTATCTTTAAATAAATCACATTTACTGAATTTTGTGTAAAGTTGTTGTTCTCTTAGTACTTGTAAAACTATTCTTAAATGTTCTTTATGTTCTTATTCATTTTTAGTGTATATTAGTATGTTGTCGATGAAGACAACCAAAAAATTATATAGGTATTTTATTAATATGTTGTTCGTTAAACACATGAATACATCAGGTGCGTTTTTCAACCCAAAAGAAATTACGACAAACTCATAGTGACCGTAACAGGTCCTAAATGTTCTTGTAAACATATCCTCATCTTTTATTCGTACTTGATGATAACCAAAACTGTATTCTATATTTGAAAAGATAGTTTCTCTGTGGAATTGATTGAATAGATCATCTATCTGGGGGAGTGGGTATCGGTTCTTAATAGCCATCTTGTTTAACTATCACCTTCTTTTTCACAAACAAGACTGGTGCTCCCCAGGGAGGGACACTAGGACGAATGTACCTCTTATTGATTAGTTCATGTAGTTGTGATTTCATCTCTATAAGTTCTATTATATGCATTTAGTACGAATATTTTGATGTTGGCACCCTTTGAGTATCATATCGATCGTGAAGTCAGTGTCTCTTTTCAGAGGAAGTCCAGTGACTTCTTCCAGAAATATGTCTTCAAACTCTTTCAAGACTGGTATGTCGTCTAGTTTAAGTTTGTTATTGTTTTCATTATTATACATTATATAAACAACAAACACTTTACATCATTTTCTTACAAATATTTTTATTTGCAAAACAAATATTTCTTTAATGATCACCTTCCTAAGGATCCCTCTTACTTTTATATTGTTTCCATTATCATTAGTACATGTAAAGGTTTTATCAAAACAATTTAACACAACTTTATGTTCCTCTATCCAATCCATTCCTATTAATAAATCATAGGATACTAAAGGAATAATATTTACATTAACATGCATAAGGAAATCATTCATCATCAATTTACAATTTCTAACAAGACTAGTATCTTTTCATTTTGTAACTGTGGCTAACTGTACTAGCCATGACTTGTCAAACTTTTCAGGTACCAATTTTCATAATTCAACTATTCTAGGTGATATATAGCTCATATATATGCCTGGATCAATTAAAATAGATATTGGTTGACTATTTATCATACCTTCAATTTCGACCATATAAGTGTGGTGGTCTACTTCTTGATTTTCCACTGCAGTGCATATTTTGGGCATGCTCCTTGCCATGTCCCCAATTGTAACTGATTCTTGGATAGAATGAACACTAAAATTAGTTTTCCTTACTAGACAGTATTTAATGTAGTGTGGTCCTCCACACTCCCAACATTTTAAAGATTCTTTTTATGTTGGGTGTTTATTGAAAACAATTGAAGGTTCTTTTACTGTAGAATTTTGGGATTTAAAGTCTTTGTAGTTATTATTGGGATATCCACTATAGTTATTTCCTATGTTTTTATGGAGTTATTATTCTTATTTGTGGGATCACAATTATTTGGCCTTTTATTTTTCCAAGCGGGTATATTTTCCCATTTATTCTTATTTTTGTCGTAACATAAGTTTTCGTCCCTCATCGCTTCCTCTAGCATCTTCATATTATCACACTCAATCTGTTCTTTGAACATGATGGGAAAAAAATAGAGGAGACGTTGTATTGTAGGTTTCTCATCAATTATATAAGGAACATAACAAAGAATACTTAAAAACTTACTGCATAGTTCTTTCATTGTCATTTCCCCTAGCCTTAGTTCAAAAAATTCTTTTTCCTTTTCTTCAGAATATTGTTCTGATAAATACATTCTTTTAAAGAGTTTTTTAAATGTTTTCCAAGTTACATAACTCTCTTTTATCCCTTTAACCTTCTTTATGTCTTTCCACCATATATATTCTTTTACATTCAGCTTATAGATGGTCATTTTATCCTTTAATTCATCATAGTAGTTGTATATGTGAAAATACGATTTCATTTTGTATAACTAGACTTCTTTCTCTTTGCCCTTCTCAATTTCCCCATTAAACATGGGTGGTTTAATTTTCTTAAACTCCCTAGAGATTTCCTTGTAGGGTCTATATTTATTCTTCTTTTTCTTATTTTCACTTCTTTTTCTTGACTCATGTGACTTTCTGTGGTATTTAACTAACTCTTTACTTGAAGTGTCAGATTTATGACTGGAAAATTCCATCTTTCTGCCCTTACATTTGTAAGGTGCAGTTTTTGTAATTTTTTGTTCATATTACATATTATTCTTTTAGTTTTCATCGTTATGGATCTTATATAATAGAATAGCATTTATTTCTTCCTCATCCTTTAGAATTAGCTCTTTATCTTCTTTAAATTTTCTTAATTTAGATCTTAATTCTTTGACGGTTTATTTTAGTTCATATTTATTATCCTGACTTTCATTTAAGTCTAGCCAAATTTATCCTTCCCTTAAGTTAACCTCTTCGTTATTTAAAGTATTTTCTTGGTGGCGTTCCTCTTCTGTAGACATCTTTGTATGTTCCATGTTTCCTGCAAAACATATTTGTGCTTGTCTTTGTTGTTCATAAAAGAATTTAACCAAAATAAAATAAAAGTTAGTTTTCTGTTTTTTGTAGTAGTTCTAGTGTTGAGCTGATTCAGTCCTAGTGCTATATCTATGCTCTGATACCATTATGTAACAAACCTAAAATTTGGAAAATAAAATAAAATACATGTATTACTTTTATAGTTATTTACTAGAATCCTATGTTTTATTGTTGTTGGTCTTAATATCTTGGTCCTACTGGTTATGATAGGTTTGTTGAAGCTTATGATGGATAGTTCTTTCTGGAACCTTAAGTCATGATCACGTAGGTGATGTACTTTTTTCCCCATTAAACATGGGTGGTTTAATTTTCTTAAACTCCCTAGAGATTTCCTCATAGGGTCTATATTTATTCTTCTTTTTCTTATTTTCACTGCTTATTCTTGACTCATGTGACTTTCTGTGGTATTTAACTGACTCTTTACTTGAAGTGTTAGATTTATGCCTGGAAAATTGCAACTTTCTGCCCTTACATTTGTAAGCTGCAGTTTTTGTAATTTCTTGTCCATATTCCATATTATTCTTTTAGTTTTCATCGTTATGGATCTTATATAATAGAATAGCATTTAGTTCCTCCTCAGCCTTTAGAATTATCTCTTTCTTTATTTATCTTACTTTCAAGGCTTGGACATAACATAGTTTACACTATGTATGTAAAGGCATTCCCCTAAGCATGATAGGCTTAGGTTTTGTAAGCGTATGGTCTTCTGTACGACCACCTCTTCATATGAATAAGAAGCAAGGGTTTATACTAATGTTTGGAATGGAACCATATGTTTTTGGACTTAATTTAGTTCTTTATAATCCTTGATGATCATGGTGTTAACGCTATATCATAAGGTTTTTGAACTATATTTTATGGATTTCAATGCATAAAGAGAAACTATGCTTATATTATAGTTTCCACATTTTTAATTACATAGTCCCATGCTATGATAATGGTTACCTTGATGACCTTGGATTAAACTAGCGCTAAGGTGTTACCATGGAATGGTGATTTGGTTGTTATATAACTATATACTATGGTATGATGAATAATGGATGGACCTTGGCATAATCCGTGAAGGAATTAGGTGCCAATCCTATCACCATGATATATTAATGCATACGACCATAACCATATTATAAGATTTATCTTTGAAGTTCTTAACATATCCATGGTGATAATTATATACGCTAGTTTTTTCATGTTGTAATATATGATTGGGTGCTCGCAACCAAGCAACAAGGTTC
This sequence comes from Pseudotsuga menziesii, assembly GCA_001517045.1. Taxonomy (NCBI): domain Eukaryota; kingdom Viridiplantae; phylum Streptophyta; class Pinopsida; order Pinales; family Pinaceae; genus Pseudotsuga; species Pseudotsuga menziesii. The sequence continues at coordinate 345,975 of LPNX010286211.1, read as the reverse complement.
GAAGGTATGTAATTCTTTGGTTTTAATAAAGTTGTGTCCCTAATTTTGATATGGTATTGGGTTGACTTAAATGATCTGTCCTAGCTACGAGTTGATAGCACAACCAGACCCTCAGTTGGAATGAGGCTTTGATCTCCACCCTACACTTGGATGGTGAGATAAATGATCTTGTATGGTTTTACAAACACTCATTTACTCTGTCCTTAGCCCTCATTTGGTTATGTTTATTGGTTGGAGGGTGGTTGAGGCCGATCTCTACTCTAAATAGAACTTTCTCTAGTTTACTTGATTTAATGGTGTTTTTTTCTATGCTCTTACTACTTTGATGACATTGTGTGAGGTGAATGCTATCATAGGTTTCCTCAATTGAATTTCTCTCAATTCTAGATGTTCGATGAACCTATCAAAGTTTTATGCCATGCGGCTAGTTTGTTTTGAAAGGTGAGTAAGCTTACCATTATGCATTTTGTCATTTTGTTTACAATAGTTGTCTTTTAAATCATTATTGAAGTTTTTTCCCTTGGTGGTTGTAGGATATAAAGGGATAAAAGTTCTTGGAGGAGCCGACCCCTGGCCCTTGTTTCCAAAAGCTATCAAAATTCCTCAAATTCTTCCTGTGTTTATTACTGGATTTTAAAGTACTATTAAAATATGATTATCATTGACCGCGAATGGAAAATTTGCACGTTGGAATTGGAGAAGGAGGTGACAGGGTCACCTCCTCCAAGTCCCATGTTTCCAAACGCCCAGGTACTTCCTTTTATATCTTAAAAAAAAATTCCTTTTTTTAAGTTTTTACCCATGTTTTAACATGTAGTTAATACCCTGGTCTAAAAATGGTTGCAGGTGGAGACGAACAGGGCATCGAAACAATGGTGAACTATACTATTGAAAAATATAATTTTATTTTTAAACAACAATCATGACAGGAAATATTATGGTTTAACCTTTAATGTAGAGGCCTCACGTCCATTTTACCTCTATCAATATCTTAGATGTATATAATGTTTTGAGTTTTTCCGGTGTAACGAATGCAAGACAGAGGGCCTGGCCCTAGAGCCTGTGCAATTTTTGTTAATGCTTTAATCTTGTGTAAGGATAATTTGACTTACAACACACATCCTTGATGGTCTTATTGCCATGTGAGATAGTGGTTAATAAACCACATTTTTTTTAAATTTAATACTTTCATTGTAATGTAAAATCTATAATGCGAATATAACTTGTATAAGCTTTTATGACGACCATGAGTTGACTTACGACCATCATGTACATAGTATTAGTGCTTGAAGACTTTGTTATACCCCGTAGGGTCTATGATTGTTTAAGTGATGAGAATCGTTGGTTTATAGATAATGGAAGCCATATGAAATGGGATTACAACCATATTATGCATTTTGTTCTGCAATATAGTTAATGGTTTTATATATGAAAATCTATTTGTGTTTATTTTAGTGTTATGCATTTAGATAAATACAATTACAAGAAACACAAATTATAGATTTAGTCGATAATTAATTTTGAAAATGCAGATTAAGGATTTTGACAATCCAAATTAAGGAATATCTAGGAAAAATAAAAACAACAGGAATACACAATTCATATAGTAATAAACTATACAACTTTAGAAATAAATGATTCAATTCATTAGGTGCAAGATTCATGTATACCATTAGTAAGCTAACTGAAACCAACTAGAATCTATATTAGTATAATTCATATCTAGGGTTTAAACATATTCTAAAACATTTAAAAATATGAAATATAAACCTGACATCAATTGCTAGGAAAACAAAAGTGGAGAAGCTATTCCTCCCAACCAACTCCTAGAGTAGCCAAGCTACTTGCTCGATAACCCACGAGCTTGTTCGTTGAACCACAAGAGAAAAATATTTCAATACACTATCTCTTTCATTTTAAAGATGTTAATCCCCATCCAATGCTATCCTCCTACTACTTATGGACATATTAATTTATAGTATTTTTCCTAGGACTTGGTCATTTATCATCCTCTTTCTCTTTAGCACTCAACTAGGAGTTGTGACCTGATTTTTAGGGATGATGCCTCCTGCATCTTGAGTTCTCACTCAGTGGTTTTTTCCACTTGTCTTTCTCCCCTTGTGGGTCAACAAACACTATTAAATATCTATATCCACTTTTCTCCCTCCTTCATCATATTTTATTAAATAAATATGTTTTTATTCTAAAATGTTTTATTCTTAACTTTTGTGTCAAAAATAATAAAAATACTAAAATAATAAATAAAGTATTTTCTTAGAAGAATTAATAATAATTATTAATTTAGGGGGTATTACAGGGATGAAGCAAGGCAGGGTGGGTGCACTTATTTGGATAAAAGAGATGACACAGTGGGAATTTTTTAAATGCTTCATGCTAATATTTAAAGGTCGAGGGCCAAAAATAACCACCGCAAAGTATTTTGTGGACTGTAACCATCCCGAAAATATGACCACCATATGCTCCAGAGTGGCAATCATTTAATACTTGTTCAACCTTGTCATGGGTTAAAAATTGTCTCAAAACAAAATCAATACCACGTTAGTATAAGGTATCATTGATGATTAGATAGTATTTGGTGCGGTGTCAAATGCACCGATGATCATCACGTGATAGCTTGGGATGAAATCATTGAGTCTAGAGATATATGATCATATCTCCATACCATGGGTCAGTCGTGCTAATGAGAAAAAACAATCATCGGGGAATGAGTCATTAGGCTCAGTTTCCAGCATAGCATGGGGAAGATCACACATCATCTCCACAATAACTAAGGACTTCTTGGAAGTATTTTTGGTGAACTCAATGTCAAACTGTTGTAGGATAATAATCTAGTGAGAGCATTCCCCCCCAAGTACTTGATGGTTCAGGATGTAATACATGGGGTTTTTGTCCATGAGAACATTAGTAGTGCGAAGTAGGATGTAGTGACGAAAACATTGCACAACAATGACCATATCTAAAGACAAATTTTCCACATGTGAGTATCATGTTTCAGAGTCTAATAGACTCTTACCAAGAATAAATAACATGTTATTAACCATTCGGATCTTCCTTCACTAGAACCATAGTGATGGTAGTAGTGGAGGTGGAAAGATACAATAGAAAGTATTTCAAGTAATTTTGGGGGTGCAATATAGGTGAATGTGTAATTTCTTGTTTCATATTATAGAAATCTTATTGAGCGTGAGCATCCCAGATGAACATAGTGTTATTTTTCAATAAGTGCATGTATCCATGTGTCGTTTCTGTGAAATTGCACACAAAATGATGCATAACGTTTTTCCTCCCTTGCAAAATTTGAAGTTCATTGATATCAGTTGAAGGAGGTAAGGCCACAATGGAAACAATTTTCAAAGGATCAATATGAATACCATCCCTGGAAACAACAAATCTGTGTAAATGTCTAGTCTCTACACAAAAAATGAATTTATGTAGATTAAGAAAAATATGATAATGACGACATATAAGGAAAATGGCCCAAAGATGCCCTGAATGATCCTATCATCATTGTCAATGGGAAAGTAGGTCATCCAGGTAGGGTTCAACTTATTAAATTGAGCACATAGATCTGTGGACAAACATACATCTCACAATATAGATCACACAATTTACTCAGTTATTGAAGAATGAAACAGTGCAAAAATGGCTTGCAGCTGTGAATGTTTGTCATTAATCAAAGAGTAACTAGATAGATAATTACAATGAAGTACAATGGCTTTAATAGCCACAAGCAATTCGAATCCACATGAGGAAATTCAAATTGATTAGACTCTGCTTGACTGTAGGAAACTAAGACCTTCTCTAAATCACTATCAGAGGACTCAATAGTTAATTTACCTTGTCTAAACCATAACCAGAGTTCATCAGAGTTCTAAAACACAACTCAAGTGTTACATTCAGTGTTGACTAAGGATAACTGACTATAGTAGGTGAGAAATGCACCCCTCCTGAGTTTAGTCAAGTAAACCTAGAGCTAACTAAATGTAGAGGAATAGAACTGAATGTAACTGACTCCTAACTTAGCTTAACCAATCATCAACTGAACTGAACTGACCTTTGTTCGTTTTGGCACTCCTAGTGGCTCCTAAATTGTAGGGATTGGTCTATGAGGCTTCTAAATTGATGCAATTGAGTGCAATTAGTGGTAGTGAGCCTCAATTATTGTTGCCCACACTTTAGTAACTGAAACAAGTGCCCCAATTAGGCCAAGTGGACCCACTGGTTTTAATGACTATAAATAGACTGAATGGACTCCCAATTTAGACATGAATCCCTATTTAGACATATGACCAAATTGGACAAGGGAGGATTAATAATCCTAACACACCCCCTGAATGCTAATTTGGACAATCTGTGGGCCCTAATAACTAAGACCACAGGTCACCCATTATATCATGTAAAGTAAAGTTACTGCTCAAAAAACAATGTGCTGGGGAAAAACCACATGGGAAAAAATCCCCCCTCTAATTAAGCAGGTAGAATCATGATCAATCTAGTTCTTCTATGCATAGGTATCCTAGGGCCTAGAATGTGAACCTCTCCATTATTATGTCTTGAGGAATCTTTCTCTTTGGAAGAAGAGTGATATGCTCAACTAAATCAGAAATATAGATAGCTGTCGGATGAAGATCGGACCCATGTAGAGCAACTGAAGTCAATTGGTAAGTGAGAAAAGGTTCTTGAGGATTTAGAACATGTGAGAAACAATAAATAAACTGATATGTTTCATCCATGAATATAAAACCATGAGTGGTAATAACAGCCCCAAGTTTTAGGAGCAAGTGTCTAGGCGGATGCAGAAAATCTTCCTCTTTACTAGTTCTGTGAGGAGATGAGCATGTGATCAATGGTAGAGAAGAACTGGGATTGTTGAGAGTGAATGCTTGAGATCCATAGTCTGATATAGCTTCTGAAATATCTAATGAATCACATAATAAAATATCAGCAACCTCATATGAGGAAACTAACACCAAATCCCCATCAGCAGTTTTGAAGAGAAAGTGCGGTACTTGATTTTTAACACCAGAATTGGTGAGATAAGCTACAAGCATGAATGAAAGCTCTTGGATTTTAAAATATGAACCAAATAATATCAGATAATAAATTAAATAAGATCTAAATAGGTTCAAAACAGATCCAAAACTGTGAAATGGAATCAAATCCCCAACAGCAGTTTTGTAGGAGACTTGCGGTACTTGTTTCTTCACACCGTTGATGAGAACAGCTACAATCAGTACTGAAAGATTATGAATTTGATATATTAAAAAAACCAATATCAGATCATATATAAATAATATTATATCAGATCCAATAATTTTAATATCAGATTCAAATAAATGGTTAACCGAGATGGTGGATGCATAGCTTTCTTCTTCAAAATTCTGAATTTTGGTGCATGCAATCCTGCAGGAATTTGCTGGAAAATCTAGATCATGGGGAGAAAATGGATCACTCTAGTAATATTATATTTATTCCAAAATATCCAATGTATCACATATTTTCACACCAGCAGCAACATTATAGGGAGGAAAATCAAATTTCTCTTCACTTTCGGAAACAATTACTGGTAAATTTTGCACAGAACTCAAAGGAAAATCACCGATGAATGTTTGCATGGAAGTGCAGCAGTGTTTTTCTTCAATATAATATATTTGAATGTCTTCTTATGTTTCATAAATATTAGAAGATGATATATCATAGATCTCATGAACTTTTGGAGCATTAGGAGAAGGAGTTACTGCATGGAGATTGTCTTCAATTTGAATTGATTGTGTAGAAGCTTCTGCTTCTTCTTCATCTTGAACAAATTCATCAGAGAGAATGGAGGATGATAATTTTGGATCAAAAGTGTTTATGGTGCTGGATATTATCTCCAAAATTCTATTATGATCCTCATCAATCACTCCAAAGGTTCTGTCCAATCTTGTCTAGAGTTCCGTCGGGTCTTCAATAGATCTAATGAGGTAGCGCAAGCTATGAGAAAGACCCATTGCTATTGTTCTAAAAGCTCCATAAATTTTATTCATCCAGTCAATCTCACTAAAACACTCTTTACCGATTCCAATAGACACTCGACAGAGACCTTGTCTCATCAGAGATGAAATCATCATCTTCTTCCATTCTGAATGGTTTGAGGACAGGGTGAGAAGAGGAACTGATGAATCCATTCAAAGTTGTACATGCAAAAAACACAAAAGGGGCACCGTAAGGTCGACAAATTGCACATTTCATGTTTTTATCACACCTAGCATAGTTGATCAATATTGATCAACAATTCCTTTACTTGGGATATTAAGTGGTAAACCTTCTGCTTCTCGTGCAGAGCTAGAAGGAGTAATTTTGCTAAAAAATTATCTAGTACGAGATATGAGGAGGAGAAGTGCGTCGTCCGTTGAGGCTCTGATACCATATTAAATTGAGAACATAGATATGTGGAAAAACACAAAACTCATAAGATATATCACACAATTTACTCAGTTATTGAAGAATGAAACAGTGCAAAAATGGCTTGTAGCTGTGAATGATTTTCATTAATCAAAGAGTAATTAGATAGATAATTACAATGAAGTACAATGGCTTTAATATCCACAAGAAATTTGAATCAACATGAGGAAATTGAAATTGATTAGACTCTACTTGACTGTAGGTAACTAAGACCTTGTCTAAATCACTATCAGAGGACTCAATAGTTAACTGACCTTGTCTAAACCATAACCGGAGTTCATCGGAGTTATAAAACACAACTCAAGTGTTACATTCAGTGTTGACTAAGGTTAACTAACTCTGGTAGGTGAGAAATGTGCCCCATCCATAAAATATAAAATGGCATTTCTAGCGTAGTTGTCGATGATTTGATCGATGTAGGGAGTAGGGTAATTTTCTTTTAGACAAGCCTTATTTAAATCCCTAAAGTCAATACAACACATAATAGTTCCCTGGTTTCTAGTGACATGAACAATGTTAGACACCCATTCTATCAATAGCATGATAAAAATTAAATTTTCCTCCAAAATATTTTAAACTTCAGCTTTAATTATTGCAGCTTTCCTAGGGTGGACTTAGATGGAGTTTAAACCGAACAAATTTTGCAGCTAGATAAGTATTGATCTTGTGAAGAAGGATTCATGGATCAATCGAAGGCATTTCCTTTAACTCTAGGAAAAAACATCTCATAATTCTTTGAAAAGTGCTCGATCACTTTCAATTTCTGTTGTTGAACAATTCTCTCCTACATGAATATGCTCAACAGTTCTAGGTTTTATCGATATGTCGATGGGGATGGTCTTAATAATTTTACATAGATTACCTTTAGAATCAACACCTTGCAATAGTACAGGTGAGTTAGGATATTCGAAGATATCAGAACTAATGATGGATACAAAATATGATTCTATCGAAATAGTACTAGTTGATGATGTAGCAGGAGAAGAACTATGCTGCTTGGTAGTTTTTGTTGCAGGATTGCACCTAGGACACCACCCATAGGAGGTTTAGCATGTGGCTTAGTAGGATCAATATTGGTACGAGGAGCATGATGGATCAAATCATACAATGTTTTGGACAGGGAATAAACAAAGTACAAGTATTTCACATGTCTAATAGCATGTTCCTTAGTAACGATGCCTACCATAGACACATCTCTAGAAATAGGGGGTAACAATGACTTTGTAAACCAATAAACTAGTAATTGATCTTGAATATGAGCCTTGCTCAACCTTCAACATCTCCTCCACTCATGAATGTTATCATATATGTGGGTGGAGGTAGTTTACTAGAGGGAATTCAATAGATCTATTCCAGTCTCATAATGGATTGGTAGCTAGAAAGGGATGAGAAATGTGTTTTATAATGAATGAAAATCCACAAACAAATGTTGTGGAAGTTCTATCTACCACTTAGTGGCTGTACCATTCAAAGGCCTTTGGAAGAGCCACAAATAGATAGAATCATCCATTAAAGAGTTAGAGGAACACCATAGATGGAAGGTCATGCCATGGTTTTTCTTATATTCTTCTTATTTTCCATGAAATTTCAGAATGTTTGATGGTAATTGTAATGGAATAGTTGGCCAAAAAGGTCGGTGTGTAGAATGAGATCAATAATTAATTTAGATAATTATCGAAAATAAAATGTTTCCAAAAGAGGGAATTGCCTATTAGGTTGAGCGTTATTATAATATTGATAAGGCATGATGAATTGTGTCAGACCATAGGTGGACTAAGGCTTACCATAGTAACCCATAAATTGTTGGTAATTGGGAGTGTTTTTTTCCTACAAATGGTTGAGCCAGGTTAGGTCCGTCTTGAGGTCAATAGGTAGGTTGTGTCCATTGATTGGTAACACCTCCTCGGTAAGGCACGTATAAAGGATTATTATATTGCACCCCACTATAGTATTGATTACCAACATTGGGTTGTTGTGGTTGAACCCAAGCTGATGCAAGTGGTTGCGAGACAGGACCATAACCAATGGTTCCAGCAGATCCTAAAACTTTTGGTGTGGGTCTTGAGATACTATGCAAAATAGTTATGTAAGGTCCTCTAATTGCATAGGATGTGGAGGGAAAAGGCTGAATTCCAACATTTGGGAAACTCATTGAAGGCATAGGAGCACTTCTCAATAAAGAATTTGATGTTGGATTTGGAGCAAATTGTGAAATTCCCATTGGAGTGGTGAGTCTAGTGACCATTGGAGCATGAGGAGAATTAGCTAGAATTGAACTAGAGCGAATCTTTAAGGACCTACCAAGAAGATCACTTGGAAGAATATAAGGGAAACCTCTTCTAGTTTTAGGAGTAAAATACATTGAGGAAACAATATAGACAATAGTAGAACCGAATTCAGATATAGCTTGTCCTAAGGTGGTTCCCCAAAACAAAGCAGTTTGACCAAACAAGGTGGAAACTGTATCATCAGGTTGGAACTGGTTGAACAAAGCCCCTGTATGGGTTTGTATGGAAAAATATGGATCCTGAGATGAGGTTTGTTTCATTATAGGTGGCGCTGAATAATATGTAATGGGAACATTAGCAAGAGGGGAGAGCTCACCTCCCTCTTTTATAACTAGAACCCTTGCAATTTAGGAACATATGCACTTCCTGTTTTAGAATTAATCTCCATCTCTCGTTCCATAGGAGACTGTCAATAGATTCAAAGGATACTCAGGTGATAATCCTTGTATTGGAAGGGATAATCTCCAAGGGAATTCATCTGGTTTGATAGGTCAAACTGATCTAAAAAATAAGCTTCTATCTAATCAAGCAAAACAATAACTACTCAAACTAAGGAAACATGAAAAAGTTGTGACAGAATTGATTGAAGGTATGGATCCTTACAAGATTTTTATATCATCACAACTCACTATATACCACAGAGTCCAACAGTAAAATGTGAGAAGGAGGATTGGGATTGTACCCTTTCATGAATGCCCAACTACCTTGATGGTACATGCGTAGTAATCTCCCCAAGTGTCGTTTTCAATGTATAGTGAGGATAATTTCATCAAATGGGTTTTCTTAGTTGGTATTAGGATCCCTAGGAGTGCCTCCGGATATACACAAGGTACATGGGAGTTCCACTTTGTAGTAGTGTTGTCTAATGCACAACTATTTGAAAGGGGCCTTCATATATACTATTGAGTACATGGAGTACCTTTCTATATACCACAAGGGTATGTGAAAGTTCATTTGATATACCAACAAGTACATGGAATAACCACACGATCCCTGGCATGGAGTGTAGGCAATAAGTGAAAAATCCTATGTTTAAAGACGTTGGAACATGTCTCTTACCTATCACACCTTGCTAAATATTTTAACATAGAATAACACTTCAATTTATCTTATACATTGAGGACGATGCATAGTTTGAAAAAATGAAGGAAAGAGGTTCGGTTATTTTCCTTTTAAAGACACAAAAAAATACTAAGAAAACGATATCGAACTGTTCATTTTCATTCTTAATCCAAGCAAGCAAAAATTTCTAATGCAATCAGAAAATAAAATGAGATCTCTTTCAAAGAAAAAACGCTACTATTTTTTCACACAGAATTTTCAATTCTTCAACTAAAAGAAAGTCTAACTAAGAAACAAAAAAAAAGGTGTTCTTTTGTTTTAATGAGAAGAAAAAAACAAGAAGAAATATACAATGAACACTTAGAAAGTTTATCATACTAATCAAAGGTCCTTTCTATAATAAAAATTTATGATTTTTTTCTCAATTTTTATTTGCAGTTAAAAATATATAAAAAATATTTTACAATCAATGAAGAAAATAAAAAAATAAATCTTTTCTTTCCTAATGAATACAACAAATATCAGAGATCTAAAACAAATAAATTATTTCCAACGTAGTAACTTTTGAACCAAAGACAATGAAAGAAGAATCAAAATCTAAAATCAATCAACATTCTTGAGGATAAAATATAATAAAGAACATAAATCTTTCCATATTTAGATCAATGATAGTAACTATCAGAAACAAACACAAAACAAACTCAGAACTTGAAATTTATCTGTAATCCTATGTAATTGACCAAGGGAATAAACAATAAACAAAGCATAAGAATAATATGCACAATGTTTATGGGAAATAAACTATATTTTCATTAAAAATAAGAAAGGAGACATCACAACCAAGCCTTTGTGTTGGGAGCTCTTCTCAGTGGAGTCTTGGCCTCAAGTTTCACCTTTCCTCCTAATCACTCAATAAAGTCTAAGCTAATTTTGACCCAGTTTAGATGTTATCACACAAGCTTCCTCCCCTTTCCCGTGAGGGGTTAGCCACTACTTAAAGGCTTCAAGGATAGAGAAGGTTGAGGATTCCATTGAATAGGTTGAGGAATCATCCCTAGGATAGGGGATCGTGTGTTCCACTTGTCCTGATTCTTAGGGACAAGGTTCCATGAAGGTTATCTTCAAGAAGCCTCTCGAAACCTTTCTTTTTGCTTTTACAAGTCAAGCACAGCACCTTGGATGAGGGGAAAATGTGGTGACAAGAGGATAACACATGTTTCAAGAAGGAAACTAGCAGTGGAACCATTCCTTGTCAATAAACAAAGTGCGTTTCCAACATAGGTACTGCTAGTTGCATAATGGAAATGTGCGGTGGTGGCTTAAAGTAAGGAATTACTCTCTCTCTAACTTTTTACTTCAATCTCTGAGGATTTTTAGGAAATCTATGAGATACCTATCTCATAACATGATGGTGGAATGAATTAGGTGTAACAATAATATTATGGTATAGTATCTTCTTCAATGTGTCTAACTGGTGGTTTGGCAGCTTCTATGGTTCTAGGAGCATCCTCCTCTTCTTCATGATCTTCATCTTCATAGATATTTATGGATTTGGTGAAGGTTGTATCTTCATCAAATATAACATCTCTACTGATATTGATTTGACATAAACCAGAATGTAGATTCTATAAGATTTTGAATTTTCACTATATCCAAGAAATATTCCCTTCTTTCCTTAAGAGTCCAATTTTCATCTTTTCTTCTTTGGAACATGCAAGTACATGGGACAACCAATTATATTTAGGTGTCTTACTTCGGTATTTTCGCTAGTGAACATTTCTTCTCGGATTTTTTCCAAGAACACTATGAGGTATTCTATTTGGAACATAGCCTATGGTTCTTGTTGCTTCATCCCATAAATGCATAGGTAGATCATGATGATGGATCATTTCTCTGAATGCTTCCATGATGGATCTATTCTTTCTTTTTGCTACTCCATTTTGTTTGGGATTATAGGGTGTGGTAAGCTCCCTTTTAATCCTAACTTCCTTATAGAATTCCTTGAGTTCATTTGAAGTGAAGTCTCCTCCATTATCTTGTCTTAAAGTCTTGATCTTATTTTCGGATAGATTTTCCACAAGAGCCTTAAATTCCTTGAATTTTCCAAATAATTCATCTTTTCCTTACACGATTAATCATCAATAAAAGAGTCATAGTACAGATACCCTTTTAAGAAAGTGGTTGACATCAGTCCACATAGATATGAGCGTACAATATCCAAGATCCCTTTTTCTATGTTGTTACTACCAGGGAATGGATTCTTGATGTTCTTTTTTTTAGCACATCCTTTACATACTCCTTCATGGTTGATCTGGATCTATAGTAGACCTGTCACTTCCTTTATCACAATTGGTAATGCTTTGTAGATAAAATGAGCAAGTATTGTATTGAAAAGTTCACATGGGATGACGGTACTAGATGTAAGGGATGAATTTGTGCTCCCTTTGATTTTTTTATTCCTCCTTCTTCAACACCAATTACAGCAGAATCATCTATTTTCTTTCCTTCCGGCCATAACAAATTCATCATGTACAAAGGAAACTCTAAAACCTTTCCTATAAAGAGCTAAGATAGAAAGAAGATTCTTCTTCAAACCTAGAACATATAAGTCTTATTTCATCTTCATGAACTTTCTGAATTTTAATACGCAAGATTATTCTCCCATTGCTTTGATCGGGTACTGATAGTCATATCCAAGTTGTACCTTGTGTGAATAGTAATTTTGGGTGAGACAAGAGAGTGAATCTTTGTGACTTGAGATATGTTTGGAAGAACCACTGTCAATAAGCCAAGCGTTACATCCATGAGAGATTGATCATGTGAGAGCTGAAATGAGTACATACTCTGCACAAGAGTCTTGATTTTCTCTGTCCCTCTCCTTATCTGATTCATTTTCTTTAGCTACATGGGCATGGTAATTTCGGTTCTTGTTCTTGAACTAATATTTCTTAAGAGGACAATTTCTAGCAATGTGTCCCATCTTATGAAATGAATATCATTTAAAGGATGAGAAATCCTTTCTAGGTCTCTTAGTCCTTTTGAAGTATGGTGGTGTTCTCGAAGGTTATCCTTGATTCTTCCTTTTGTTTCTTCCATTTTTAGTATGGGTAGCTAGAGCTTGATATTCATTATCATTTATCTTCTCTTCTCTATTGGTTATCCTTTCTTTTTCTTGTACACATTATTCCCATAGTTTGTTGAACTTGGTTAACCTTCTTCTAGCACATATTCCTCTAATGAAGGAATCCCATTCTATCGGGAGACCATTTAGGGTGGTCATCACCAATTCTTCTTCTTGTGACCATGTCACCAATGGATTCTAATTGTTCTTTGATCTGTGATACTCTTGATAAGTATGATTGCATAAATTCTGACTTTTGTATCTTCACACCCTTAAGTTGGTTTATCAAGATGATTGTTTTGTTTGTGTTCTTTCCTTAAAACATATTGGTTAGTGCATCAAACATTTCCTTTGGAGTATTTTTTTAAGACACCTGGGGCATCAAATCATCCTTGATGGATTTAGCTATGATCCTCTTGAATTTGATCATATCATTCTTGTGCTTGTCCTTTTCCTCATGTCCCTCTAGTTCCTTGATCTCATCTTTGATATATCCTTCTAGGTCATCTTCTTCAAGGATGAGCATGACTTTGTACTTCCATGCTTTAAATTTCTCTCCTCCCTCAATATTTTCATAATGATTGGTGTTTTTTGTCATATTTAATGAATGAGAACTTCAAATCAAACTATAGGGGATAGAAATTACCAATTTGAGGACTGCTTCTGGAATGTGCTTCACGATGACTTAGGGTTTGACCGAAAAACCCTAATTTTCCAACTAAGGTCACTTATAGAGCTGATTGGAGCAAAATATGTGCCTCTCCAAGGAAAGGTAGACTCTATCTTAGTTTTATTTAGTATGTGGATGGAACCTTGAGAAATGTGGTGCCCTAGTTTCTCCAGGTAGCAATGGTAGGTCAGAAAATGAAAATCCATAGAATATAAAACTGCTTCAACAGAAAGATGCACCATACTAGGGAGAGTTGAATGGTTATTATTTTTTTACTGAATTGTGGAAGGATTTGTCCATTATAGTGAGCCCTAGCTTATTGAACTGTGGGAAAACTTATGCACAAGATCTTCTTTAAGGTTAGCTCTGAAACCATGTTAAGAGTTTAAAAGTTGTTATAACAAAACAAAAGGATTTCTAGAAGAATAACAAGCACCGCATAAAAAAAAAAGAACACACAAATTTATCATGGGAAACCCTCATGGGGGAGATATCAACTTCAACCAAGTACATTGTAAGACCGAAAGAGTAATACTATACTGCTTCCTCTCCTCTAGATGGATTTCTACTTATCTCTCTAGCGCAATCACTTGAGTGTTATTATTTTCCAAATGAGGGAGGCACCTCTCATATTTATACTAATCGACTGAGAGGTCAAATAACCCAACAAGGTCAAATTATCCTTGTTTCCAGGGCCAAATTGCCTTGGAAGACTCAAAAATGCATTTCAATAATACTTTTCATGGGTACTATTGACCCACCATACAACAAAGGTTTTACCTCAATACTTTACATGACTAAATACATCAATGACATCACTAATCGGAGGAACAACATCTATGGAAGGGGTAATAATAACAATAATAAAAAATAGAATATCTTATTTAGTTACATTTATTTAACATAATCGATTATCACTACAAACAATACTCCACTAATTAATATATGTTTTACCTTTTGTCACAGTCTTCTTGTGCACACACATATCTTATAACAAGAAGTTTGTTTGACTAAGCATAAATCTTGTGTTGGGGTGGGGATAATTTGATCACCCAAGTTTTTATTTATTTCATGATATTTGGTCACTTTTAAGTTGTTATGCTCACCTCCATCCTTTTTCTGAATCATCCAAAATTTCTCTTTTCCTTGATTTTGAGAAGCACCGCTTTTATAAGAATAGGATGAGATTCCTCGCTTTAGTTCGTCTTCCAATATTTAACAGGTTTTCTTGAATTTCCACATAATTGAGCTTTGTGGTAAATTTTATTACATTTGTAACAAGATACATTATTACAAAACATTCCATTATGTCCAATCATTATTCAATTTCGGCATTGAATAGTTATGTGCAAGCATGACTTCTTTTGTTTTACAATATTCCTCCTCTCTTGATTAGTTTCCTTGTTTTTTTTGAATAAATGCTCTTATTTCTTGTTGATCCCACCCTCATAACCTATACAAAATTGATTAAATGATGACATTTACTCGCTCAAAATTTCATTCAATACTTTTGTGCTTTTGACAAACTTGTTAGTTGTCCTAAGTTGGGCCTGCGGTCATTCAATTTATTTCTCTTTCTCTCATATATAAGTCTTTTGTTCATCAAGCAATTTCTTATACTCAAACTTATTTTATTTTGCAGAGATTTTCTCAAGATATTATGTTTGATTTCGAGTTCGATGGTGATTGATTTCTCTAGCGGTATCATCACTCTGCTCTTGGAGATTTTAGAGATGATACTTTAATGATATGATTTCTTCATTTGAACTAGCAACTTGTTATTTCTTCTCTTTCTTAGCATCTTCCAATTTTTTCATTAGAAGTGTGATTTCTTTCGAAAGCTTCCAAGTATTTGTTCCTGATCATTCAAGTTTGTTTTCTAGAGTATCAATATTAATATTCTCAATTTGAAAAGTTGTATAAATCTCCTATAACTAACTTGTAAAGTATGTTTCCAATCCATTTAATTATTCTTTTTTTTTCCAGTGTCTGCATAATGTTTTCTACAACCCTTTTGGTACTTCATTTTCTTTTCCACACATAACTATGCAATGATCTATCTTCCAATGATATCAATTGTCAAAATTATTATATAGAGTGAAAGGGGAGGTTGGGGGGGGAGGGGGCAGGGGGGCAGGTGAATCAATATATTGTGCAGATTATACAAATTTTCACTTAACAAGATTTGCATCCTTAGAAATTTTATGCAAAAATAATAATGGACACATTTGCACACAAAATCTACAAAAATAACTTTCAATATATGTATATCTATATATAAAAACAATTACATATGTGGGAAACACCAATATCTAATTATGACCACCAACTTGTTGAAATATTGCAACTTTTAAGAATATTCTACCTATACTTTACATTATTATTATTTATCCTCCGGGATATGTCCCTGATATAAAAGGTCACATAAAATTCATAAGGTAAACCGTCTGTTGTAATTCAGTTCAATAACACCAAAAAAAGAATAATATAATTATTTTTGTGATATTTCCTAGGTAGGTCATCCGTGTCAGTTATACATGTAAGTCCAATTAGGTTAATTGTCAGTAGGGAAGTTTAGTATAAATAGGGAGGCTACCTCCCTCATTTATACATAGTCACTCACATTTGTATTGCGCAAGAGAGAGAAATAAGGGGGGACTAAGAAGGTGGAGGACTAGCGTCTTTGGTGTTTTGTATTTAATACCTGGTTTTTTATCTCTCTCTTTATAAGAACTTGTTCTTTGTTCATTGCATTCTAGTAATCTATATTAAGGATGTTTTTGTTGGGTTTTTCGCTTAGGGTTTCCTAGGGGAAATTGTTGTGTACCTTGTAATTATGTTTCTTTCAATGATCCTCTTTATTATTTTATCGTTAAAATGTATTAAATTTTTATCAACTTAGGAATTAAGATATGACAACATATAAAACTTAATATGGCATCATAGCTAGCCTGAAAAGAGCAACTTTTAGGACGTAAATCTCTCTCTCCTTCTCTGTACAAGAAAATTAGTATTTTCTACTAAACTGGAATTTTTGAGTGCAAGTGACATAGGTAAGTGATCCCCTCCTAGGTTCATATTTTACCACCAATATAGAATTTTTTTAGTGGGAATATCCTCCAAAAACTCAATCCCTAGATTGGATTGGAACCAGAAAACTAGAAACAAAACCATAAATTGTAGCCAGAACCTTACAAGTATAGTTTCAATGGTTAGTATATGGATTATTCATAAACTAACTGTAATAACATACTCACCTTAGTCAAGAACATATTTTGGTGAGTAAAGTTTTCATTTTTGAGAAATTTCATTTTCTGGTCATTTTTTGTTTTCCAGGAAAAGATGTCTCCAAACACTAAGCTTGATGACAAGTTGGAAAACATAGAAAACTTTCAAACTTGGAAATACATAATAGGAATCATTATAGGAGAGAATTATATTACACATTTTATCAAGGAAGTTGTTCTGGATCCTAAATAAGATGAAGAAAAGGAAAAGTACAAGGAAGACATGATTAGAGCCAAGAGGATCATAGAAGATTCTATCAAAGATCACTTGATTCCTTAAGTATCCTCCAAGGATAGACCTAAGGAGATGTTGGATTCCTTATCAATAATGTATGAAGGAAGAAACATCAACCAAAAGATGAATGTAAGATCCCAACTCAAAAGTACAATGATGAGTAAGGGTGAATCTATCCAAGAATACTTCACAAGGGTTGCTCAATTCAAAGAAGAACTAGAAGTATATGATGACAATATTGATGAATTTGAACTAGTAATGACCGCTCTCAATGGTATTACTAGACCATGGGACTCCTTCATCCACATAATCTGCGCAAGGAAGGAAATCCTACAATTTTATGTCCTATGTGAAGAATGCGTTCAAGAGGAATCTAGAGTAGATAACCGAGAAGCTACTACTTAGAGATGATGACCATGCTCTAGTTACTCATACTAGAAGAAGAAAAGGAAAACATCATTTCAAGAAGGAAACTCATAATGGGTCTTATCAAGACAATCAAGTCAGATAATGGATGAGTGTATGCTTTAAATAAACTGTAAACTTTTGCAAATATGTTAGGATTAAGAGAGAACTTACCACTCCCTATAATACACACCATAACGGTGTGGATAAAAGAACGAACCGAACTATTATGGAATTAGTGAAGACTATGATCCATGATTAAGATCTTCCTATGAACTTATGGGATGAAGTAGTAAGGGAAACAATATATGTCCAGAACAAAATATCCTATACTGAACTTGGGTTCAAAACTCCTGAATAAATGTTAAGAGGTAAGTGACCTTAATATATTTGGTTTCCCTATTTTTGTTCATATTCCAAAAGAGAAAAGAACCAAGATGGATCCTTTCAGAATGGAAAAAATATTTGTTGGGTACTGTGAGGTCTCCAAGGCCTTCAGAGTCTATATACCAGGTTACCATCACATGGAAATTAGAAGATATGTAACATTTAATGAAGATACAACTCTCAATAAATTGAGATAGTACCAAATTGAAGAAACATATGAAGAAGCTATAGCTCCCAGAACTCCAAAACCGATGAAATAAGTTGCACCTTTTCCTGATGATTAGATTTAGGAAGAACATGATATGTTGGATCCCCAAGAACCTCCCCACATGAATATCTCCATAAAATAAACCCACCTTGGGCTCATGAGATTATTCAAGAAGTAGAAATATATGTTTCTCCAAAATGCTCCATAAGGAAGGGAAATAATCCAAATCCATTTCCTAGTTATGTGGCTTTGATGTGTGATATTGTAGAAAAAAAACCTACTTGTTTCATAGCAGCGGTTTGAAAGAGAGAATGGGTAGAATCCATGAAGAAAGAATACCAATACATAATGAAGAATGATGTGTGGTAATTCGTTCCCAAACTAGAAGGTAAATTTGTGGTATCTTCCAAATGGATCTTGTAGTAGAAAACTCAATGCGGACACATTTCGATGAAGGAATAAATATATTTTTATAAAATTAGATGATCATAATTTACATTTAGAATCCCCAAGTTTATATTTGTCATGGGGTATGAACATCAATTTTCATAAATTCATGTTAATTACAAACAAATTATTAATTTATTAAAATATCATTTTATTTGTTTATTATTTCATATAGTTATATATTTAAGTATATAACATTTCCTTCTTCTTTTAAGATGTTTTTTCCTCAAAGCAAGGTAATGACAGATATTGTTGAATGAACTTCTATGTTTCCCAGGAAGCATATTATTCTGGGAAATTCTTCCACTTAATAAGGTATTTTGTGAGAATGTGAGGACGTAGTCTTCTTTCTTCGGTGTTGATGTCGGCTTCTGGTTCTAATACAAGTTTTCCTTCTTCATCCAATAGAGGAAGTGTCATCTGAATAGTTTGATGTTGACACAACTATTTTTTTAGATTTGAAACATGGAAAACATTATGAATTCAACTTTTGTCACATAAATTCAATTCATATGCTACCGGGTTAATTTTTCGGGTAATTTGGTATGGCCCATAAAACTTGGGGGCTAATTTATTATTTCCTTGTTCCTTAAATGACAATTTCTTGTATGGCTGAAGTCTTGCGAATACCCAATTTTCTACTTCAAACAATGTTTCTGTCCTAGGTTGATATGCTCGTTGTTTCATATGATTTTGTGCCATAGTTAAATTATCCTTGAGTACTTGGATTACCTTCTGATTTTCTTCAAGTAGACTTTTTATTGTAGGTAATTTTTCATCTCCTTAAACGAATTCCTTCCATTGAGGAGGTGCATACCCATACATTGCTTGAAAAGGTGTTATTTGGGCTGACATATGATAGGTGGATTTATACCACCACTCCATAAGATGTAACCATTGTAACCATCTATTATGAGTGTCTATGACAAAACTATGAATATAGTATTCCACACATTTGTTAACAACTTCAATTTGTCCTTCTATTTGGGTGTGATACACTGAGTTCATGTTAAGAGTGATCCCAACTTGTTTGCATAATTCCTTCCAAAAATTGCTTGTGAATTTGGCATCTCTGTCACTAACGATGATTTTGGGAAATCCATGTAATTTGTAAATATTTTTACGAAATACTTCAGCAATTTATTTGGAGGATTTAGTTCTCTTAATCTCCATAAAATGTGCATGTTTTTTAAGTGATCCACTACCACGAATATTTCTTCCTTTCCTTCGAATATTGGTAACCTTTCAATAAAATCCATTGAAATTTCCTCCCACTTTTGGGTTGGTATGTGAAGTGGGTGGAGTAGCCTTGGAGTCATGGCATTTTCTCTTTTATTTCTTTGACAGGTATCACACTTAGCTACACACTTTTGAATGTCTTTATTCATTCCATTCCTTTAGAAGGATTTCCTGGAATTGTAGTAGGTTTTGAAAAAGCATACATGTCCTGCAGCTGGGGAGTCATGAGATTCTATCATTACCTTGGTTTTAAACTGAGATGTAGGGTTTAAGTAGATTCCTCCTGTTACATAGAGAAATTCCTATGGCTTGGGGTACCACAATAGATATATTAACTCCAGAAATCAATCCTTCCCTATATGCAAGAGAACCAAACATCTAACACTAAAGGATCTCGATTCGCACCTTATTCTGGATGGTTGATGTAGATCCCCATTGAGATTTTCCACTCTCGCTTGTATTAGCAATTTGCTTCCTCAACATTCAGCAAACAAGACAAGAATGCTATATATAATTGTGTTAGACCTACTCTAGCATATATAATCAATAACATATAAGAATTTACAAGCATCAATGGATCAAATACTCATTTAAATACACATTATTGGACAGGAAAATATATTTCTATTGATATAAAACAAAGATTACAATAGTGACAACCTATGTCGGCACGTTTGCGAATTAGAGACACTGATTCCCCCACTTGTGCCTCCACCACTTCAATCCCCCATCTCTCGATAGCAAGCTAACAAGAAAAAGGCAAGCTTGGGAAGAACACAAAGTGCTCCAAGGGATAAAGGGATGCAAGCTCAAGTATAAGCTCCCGCAACAATGGACTATAGTTTTCCTCCCCTTTCAATGTATCCAAAGGGTTCCTTATATAGCTCTTCAATGGGGTAATGGAAGATCAAATCTGAGTGATATAAAGGAATATGGAAGGCCAAGAGACAAGTGACTTGGATCCACATCAAGGAAAACTCCAAAATCATTCGGCCTTTTGCACACATCCAGATGTACGTGGGTTTAAGGGTCAAATCAGCGTAAATACATGAGAAAGGGATTAAAAGTCATGTATAGAAATTATTGCATGTTTTTAGGGATGATCTTGGAAACATCAAAAGAACATAAATGGTCCATGGGGTCTAAAGAGTCCGCAGAGGGACAGGGAAGGCCATAAAAGTGTGATCCACCATGTGTGGTAAAATCAGTTGTAACAGATTCCCCCTAATGTGTGAGGTTAGAGGGGTCATACAATGGCTGAAATACATTATAAGTCCATCTGAGAAGTGGAGTGATGAAGAACCCAGTGGAAGACCAAACCATCCAATCAGTACAACACAATGATTGAACTCTACACATAACTGCAAGTAGATGTAGCAGTCCCAGATACATAAGAGTACAATGGCCATGAATAGGCATGATACAAAATATGACATGTGTGTTCATTGCCACGTACAATATAGATAGCTCAGAATATTTCTGATTAAGATATACACATGATCATGATTTCCATGTAGGATGAAGATCTATAATGGATCAAGATCTCCAAAATGGCTAGAAATATATGACATATACTGGAATCAAGTCACGAGAGCTGAAATCTCATGAACACTGGCATGATCAAGGAGGTAGCATATATGAGATGCCACCAGTATGGAAGGTCTTCTACATAAACCTCTATGAGTACATGTCCTACTATGTGACAAGAGGTGTCGAGGTCGAACATAGTAGTCCATCATCTAATTACCGGTCATTGATGTATACCATTAACAGATGCGAGATCACCCACCAATAATGAAAATGGGAATCAAGGTACTAGAGTGCAAACTAACAAGTGTGACTAAAGATGTTGAGGTCAAACACTGAGATAATCCATCGATCAGGGGACATTGATGTATTCCCAAAAACTGTCGATGGTGAGAGAACCTGCCACTGATGACTGCAAGTCTCAAGGCACTCCAAAATGACTCTAGATTCCTATCCCAGAATAAATGATCTCAATTCCATGGGATGAAATCTGATGGAAGGAGGGCATTAAGGCATCCCCCATCATCCAACACGAGGTACTCAGCAAAGCTATATAATGTGGAAGGACTCGATCATAATGTGCACAAACAAGTAACCATACCGGGAATGGCTGACATGCAAAGTCAACATAACTAAGGAATGGCTAACTCAGGTTTCAAATTCCTTAGAACAAGAGCATAAAGGAGAATGGTGACTAAATGTAGGTATCATAGACTCGATATACAAAACTGGGACATCTCTGTGACATAGGAGGCATCGACAGAGGATCCATAGGGACTGGAAGCTTAACCAGTCTGTGGAGATAAACTCATAGAAATGAGTACAGCTCCTAAAGTCAAACTATTAACCCAACCAACAGATGTGATATACAATGCTCTGTTCAAAGGTGACACGACTCGATTGCTACCAAAGATAACATCTTTTCTTGTCTGACTTTTTCATTTTTTTGATCTTTTTGGACTTTTTCAAATATTTTGAAAATCTTGAAAAACAATAAAAGTGCTTTGTAGTTACAGACTAGGAGGAGACGAGTGTCAAGGGACAAACAAACTAGTTCCAAGCAATGGAACATATCTATGCTCAATGCAAGGACATATGTGTAGGATAGCAACATTTGGGGGAAAGTCCCCTCCCAGTAAAAATAGGGAATAAAGCTGCAAAGGATATAAAAAATGGCTCTGTGTGGCTAGACATGAGACAAGCTTGGGCTATATGGCTGATACTCAAAGTTAGGGAAGCTGACATAAGGCTCAATGAGGCAGGAAAAGCTCATGATAATGCAATTACAACTTGACATAAGGGAGTCTTAGGGAAACAGGCCAGCAAAAAGATCCGAGAAGAGTATGAGGATATTGGGAAAATACATAGTGATACTATACAATGGAATCCCACACCCTAAAGGACAAACTGTTGGCATGGGTGCTAAATACAAACAAGGAGCTAACTAGGGCACCCATGTATGGTCAAAAAATACCATTCACATCATGTCACTTCTAAAACAACAAGAAGGTTTTGTGACAGGATAGAATGGGTTTGTACCCAAGGTTATAATGGAATGGTCATAAGGTCATGTAAAATGCAAACGAAGGTGACATCTAACCTATATGCTATTTTAAACACCATACCTAAAATCAGCATGAACGGGTTAAAACAATGGTCGAAACAATGCTCAAAACGGTCTCCTACATGATCATATTAGTAAAAAATGATACAAAAGGGTCAGAAACAGTTCAAAACTATAGAAAGGGTGTAAATTTTTTCTATAAATAGTAAAAAGTTCAAAAATTATATATCATTTGAATATTTTACCCAATAGAGCTCAGAACTTCAAACGCAAATTCTGGGAGTTTTGTCCAGCAAAATCCGACACCATTTTTTCCAAGTAACTTCCCATGCCCAAATATTCTATTTGTATGTAAATTTTTTCAATTTCCATGGTCAAAATCAATCTCTAGGCCATTCTAAGATAGTCAGTTTGGCCCATGCAGAAATCGGGGATTTTTCCACGTATAGGGCTATCTATACATGGAAAAGTGGCCCAAACCTGTGTATATACACGGTTGTTTTGCAAATAGTCACATATGTGGCCGTGTTTGAGCTTTTATAAGACAAATATTGACTAAAACTTAATGTAAATGTGTAGGATGGTTCTAGAATGGAGGGAGAGAGAACATGGGGATGTAGAAGAAGCTGTGAGGGTGATCTAATGGCTCAATAAGCTCTACGTGCATGTGGTCTATATAAGTTTTGGTGTCTTGGAAGCCTGAGGGCCAAAAAAAGACTGCTGTAGATGCTAGTGGATTACTGGGATCTTGAGTTAGAGTCCTTTCTGATTGATGGGATGTCCCTCACAATCGAGGTGGAGGACATATACTTCATTACAGGATTGTCCCAACGGGGAGAGGTGGTGAACCTATGCTCTCAAGGGCCCGGATGTCGCCTCACCATTGATGAGTATATTGTTGTATACTGCTTTTTCGACATGGAGAAGTTTGGGATTTAGATCCCGACACACTCCATTGAGGTACTAGGCCTAAAGGCCATACTACTTGCACTCGACAGGATAGTAGGGCTAGCCTCACTCCACCAGGCCTCACGACCATTGATGTTATATGGAGTGGAGTGCATGAGACCCATAGTTTACGATTGGAGTACTGCGTTGTTGAGTAGCATGAAGCAGTAACTCAGTGACTGAAAGATGGGAAGGGTATGAAACTTTGTTTTTTGTAATATACTGAGCAGGTTCTTCTTCGAGCGTGTTCTGGGGATAATCCCTAGAGTTGATGTTCCTCCTCATGGGTTTTGAGATCCATCCCAATGACGTTGGGTAGATGTGATGCACGGACTGGGAGGAGGTAGGGTGTCTAACCCCTACCCAACTATTTTCTTTCCATGGTGGCGGTGGTAGATAATTGCCATCGATGATTACCCCTATGCGGGGATAGATTTTTGGGGAGATTTCGACATGCCCCTACCACCAGGAGAAGCATACGATGACAATGGTAATGGATCCCAACCCTGTTTTTAAATTTTTTTGAATTATTTGATTTTTTTTGTGTTTTTTGATATATGGAACCAAAAGACATGTTTTTGTGTGATGACACATAGTGACAACCTGTCATATGTATGCAGATGTAGGACCACGACCACGTGACGATTTCCCTTGTCATAGATGGACTGGATGAGGAGATGACATCATGGGTGTGGATGCGGAGTGGACGCTCCAAAGCATCGACACAAAATTTGTGCAGCTGACACATAGAGTACCGATAACTCAAGTTGAGGACTTTCCTGAGGCCATGCAACATCATGTGGTAGGTGTACCACGAGCATGGGTTCAATTGTTTCGACGGCTAGCTAGAGCTGTGGTGACTTTGCACGATCAGAACCCCCCTCCTCCTCCCTAGGCTTAGATACCTAGGAGTGACACATTTTTGTACTATCATGTATTATATTTTGGTGGCTCAGAAGCCCAATTTTTGTATTATGACACTTATGTATTATGACGTCACTTTTTGGATGTTTAATGAAATTTTTTTATGATGATTGATATTATTTATTTACATGTGTAAAAATGTATGTTTGTGATAAGCTTATGGTATATGAAACAAATGATAATCGAAAACACAATTAGCATATGAGTTAGCAACTTGATTATAAATTCTTGGAACATGTATGTATGTTATGTTGTCAAATTTTTGTTCTAACAATCTCACACGTAAGAATCTTCGTAATAATGTTGGATCCCTAACATGATATAAGCCATTCAGCTGTGACACTACTAACTACGAATCAAGATGTACCTCAAGAGAGAGAACACCATGTGAAATGGCATCCCATAGAAGCTCGATAAAAACACTATACTCAGCAACATTGTTTGAAGAGGGTCATAAACATACGCCTCCTGAAGACAATACTTGACCCGTAGGAGTATAAATCACCCAAGCAGCAGAGGATGAGTGTTGAGCGTGACGGCTAGCACCATCAGCGAATCCTATATAGACGGAAGAATCCATTGACATCTTCCATAAGAAACTGAAGCTAATCAACAAACCCGATCACCATAAGAAAACCCTAACCATGCAAAACAATGTACAATAATATACAAAAATTAGCCTTGGATGAAGATCATGCATAGTATTTTTTAAGATAGATCCCATTTCTAGGCTCCTCTAAGGTTATCCCTTCATAATCTACTAGCTCATAGGTTCCCTTCTTGTAGAAGGATCAAGTTGACATAAGTCGACTTGGACGAAGACCGACTTAGTCAGCCGACTAAGTCGATGGGCCGACTAGTCGATCAGGCGACTAAGTCAGTCGGCCGACTAACTAGAAAGATTAGTCGGCTAACTAACAGTCATGTCGGTTCACCGAACCGACGGGTAGTTATTTTGTAATTGTTTTGTAACTTGTATATATTACGCTGTTGAGCCAAGCAAGAACTCAGTTCAGTTCTGTGCCTTGTATGAACTCATTATAATAATATAATCTGTTTTCTTATCTGTTCTTGTCTCTTGTATTTGATTTATAGTTATGTTTTAGTATGTATTATTGGTAACCTTATGTGATCTGTGAGATTACAACATTGGTTCCGTTGCCGGTAGTACATGTCTAAGATATATGCTCACATATGATACCAGAGTAGGAGATCAAGGACTGGTGGGACCGTAAAATTGTGAAGTACTTGCAAAATTATGCAAGACGAAACAGATTAACAGTCGCTGAAGCCAAGGAAAGATTTTTCACCGAGACGCATGAGAAGTTTGTCGAATCAGTGCCACAACTGTTGAAGTAGCTTCTGGATGAGAAGACCGAACGCAACTAAAGAACAGCAGTTGCTAGATAAACTATTCCGAGGAGGACGAACAAATCTGTCAGAGTGGTTTGAGAAAATCACCGACGACTTCTATGAGGAGCAAGCGGTCGAAGAAAGGACGTCAGTGGAAACTGTAAAAGCAAAATTATACACAGATTTCATCGAACAATTCTTGTGCACCTTGCTGACTTTGCTGTTCAAATTCTTGATAGAGAACGAAGCAGGCCACATCGTTGAACCTAGACCACCACTGTACGAACAACCACCAAATACCAACTGGGGGGAAAAGCAAAGGAAGTGGGAGAAGTTTATTGCAGAAAGGGAGCGGGAATACTTCCTGAGCAAGTGAGCCGAACTATCCGAGCTTTCTAAAAGCGTTGGGTAGGCTATGGGGGGATAGTTGGTCTTGTGTCGGAGATAGAGTATAGTGGATCCTAGTCTACTTCAGGAGGATAGCCGTCACCAGTGATGAAAAGTCAACCGTAGAAGACTTCAAGAAAATAGTACTGTACGGGAGTATGTCAAACATTCAGAAACAAGAAAGGGACGAGAGACAGTAGAGAAGGGAAGCACGACATGAAAGAGCCGACAGGCTGCGCAAAGAACAAAACCCTGGGGAGACCGACCGTGAAGAGAATCTGCCAGAGTCGGGTCATGATCGACAGGAAGAGGGCATAGAGAAAAATGTGTCCCCTATGGAGGAAGAAGTGTGGATAGAGCGGCCAGAAGCTCTCCAATTAAGAGCTCCCAACAACGGAATAACCCTTTCCCCAGCAAATCTGTGTACCAGAATACAGACTATTATTGAATATGACCTCCGACTACAAGCTGGCGACATCACTATCTGGAGCCGACTAGGTGACAAACCATACCCGGGATGACATCTTGTCATACACCAACCGGTCGAAGAGAACTGGGTGACCTTTCAAATGGCACCATCCTTTCGGAGTATCCACTTGCTCTTACCGACACAGGAAGGAGCACCCCCCCCCGCCACATACAACTTTAGAAGAAAGAAACGAATCAGACCTGCATACACAACAGTCTAGTGGATCATCGACAATAGAAATCCACAACAACCCACTGTACGTCGAAGTCGAATCAACCACCGATGGAGGCACCAGTTCCGTTGACCAAAATTCCGTAGGCCCGACCACATCAACAACCCCACCAATTTCACCACCACCCACACCTCCGACCCCGCCAACTTCTGAGAGCAGTGAAAGTGACTTAGACATGGGTCACGGAAAAGCTCACATTCCTCTCTACGAGGGGGATGAAGACCCCAGATGACATTGGTTCGTTTTGCGAGTCCATCTGGGATGCAAACCGGGTGACGGATGAAGATAGACAGATGGCTCAGTTCATCGGAGCCTTACTGAAAAGGGCCTTGACTTGGTACATGGCCTTTTCACAAAGGCAACCTAGAGCATCGAAATCTGAGATTAAATCACAGTTCTTATCCTTTTTCAAGACCCGAGACATTAAGCACTTGGCCGCCAAAAAGCTCAAGACAACGCACCAAAAGCCAGGGGAGACTGTCCGCGATTACGACAAACGTTGGAAAGACCTATTGAGTCAATTAGATTATGTTATTGATGAGAAATTACTAATTCAATGGTTCCTTGCAGGGTTATCACAAAAAGTTCACCGACACATCAGTTTGGAAACATTCAAGACGTATGAAGATGCGCTGACTAAAGCTCTGTAGGTGGAAATGGACGAAGATATACCTGCCTATCCGATGGACCACAGGATAGAAGAACAGCTGGAAAGTGTGCAGAAGTCCCTGCAAGAACTGTCCCTCAAAAATCAAGAAATATGGTGTACTAAATGTTCGACGGTCGGACACTCGAAAGATAATTGTCGACAGGAATATAGCTGACAAGACGTCCGATTTGTGCAAACTAAAGTATTTTGCAACATTTTCCAGGAGACCGAGGATCACTCTATGAAAGAATGTACGTTTAACATGAAGAACGCAAAAGCTTCTTGGTGTGCCATCTGTGAGACAAAAAGTCACAATACGGCCGACTGTCAACTAAACCTGAAAAATAGACAGAATTATCAGGCGGTCTACCAGACGAATGCAGTGGCGCAGAACAATGAGAAAAATAATACTAATGACCAGAATGGGCAACGATACGAAGGCCGACGATATGAGCGCCGGTACGACAATCGACGACAAGGGTTTGGAGGAAGAGGTCGATTCATAGGGAATTGTGACATACGAACTCGTCGAGCAACCCAGTGCTTCATATGCTATAAAGAAGGGCACCGATGCACAGACTGTCCGTACAAGGACAGAACTGACCTTAAATTCTGTACGCATTGTGGAGTAGGTGATCACTCTCTGGAGGATTGTCCTACGAGGTTAGAAAAAATCAATAATAAGAAAAATGTTAATGTCTTTTCTTGTGTACAAAAGCATGATGTAGTCACTACTAAAAATCTCCATATTGTCACTCGCCAAGGCACAAAAACAGGGCCTGATAACCCCCAAATTAGTAAAATTAAAAACAAAAATGGTTATCCGGATCCTCTAAAGGAAAAACAAACTTATCAAGAAGCCACACACATATTTTAAGACATTGCACAGGACGAAGACATTATTACCATACGACTTAGCATGACACAACAATTAACTCATCTCATCTGAACCGACAAGTCTGTAGCCCAGTTCATTGATTTATTACACGAAATAAAAAGCACTAACTTGGGAAAACAAACTAAGAACATTTGTATCCTAAATCAAAAGGACAAAAACGATGTCGACCCACTTGTCGACCTGAAAATCGAAGGTTATCACATCCGACAAGTGGTGCTCGATTTCGGGTCTCAGGTAAATATCATGACCAGGGATACATGGGAACAGATGGGCCAACCTCGACTCTATGAGTCAGGAATTTACCTAAAACTCGTTGACCAAGGCCTCATTGAACCCATTGGGGTTTGGAAAAATGTCGACATGACCATCAAAGGCATATCGACTAAGGTTGATTTTGAAATTATTGACCCAAAGGAAGGATCTAGCTACTTCCCAGCCCTCGTCGGTCGACCTTGGGGTCGAAAGATGAAAGCATCTATATCCCTAGATAAAGAACGCATCAAACTAAAAGGAAATGGCCAAAAAGTCATTGTCCCCATTAATCCATCACAGGGACAACCTTGGGTAGAACTGATAGATGAGGAAGTTGATGTTAGACAGCTTTACCAGATCCATAATAATACAGATTATACCGAGCCAAACATTTATGGGGAGCTTCACTTAGGTAACCAAGACTCCATTGGTTATAATTCATATGCTGAATTATATGACTGGGAGATGGAAAATTATGAAACACAAGCAAGAGGGTGCTGGACTATACAAAAAGTACAGAAAAAACCCACCCGACAGTGCTTCACTGTATCAATTATCCCCAAAGTCTTTGAAAATAAAATCAGGGAACGACCTACATTACAACCGACCAACTTACATAATACCCAACTGCCCGGGTATAAGGAAAGAGAATCCCCAATAATGCATCTTGAACAAGTCTCTAAAAATATTGGAGAACATGGCAGACTTCAAAGCTTAGTGGAAACATTTACAGGTCAAGCAGCTAGATGGTGGAACACCCATCAGACAAAATTGCAGACCTGGACAACTACTTCAACTTTCTTTGTCGAACGATTTGGTGGGAAAAAGTTAACACAGGAGGCTCAAATCCCTATCTTTGTCCAAGGCCAAGACCCAGAAGCACACATCAATATTTATGAAAAGGAGTGGAGACGGATTGGATACAAAGATGAGCGAGCCTGGCCACATTTTTTCCCTACAACCCTAGCCGACTTACCCAATAAATGGTATAAGATGGAGGAAGCTAGAGGAGAAACCTTCTTTTGGCAGGAATTGAGAAACAACTTTATCAAGGACTTTCAGTTCATACCCCAGAATGAAACACTAGCTGATACATCCCAACAAATCAAACACTTTCTCCAGCCGACCATAACTCAACCCTCCCAGACCCACCGATAGGTTAAAGACTGTAACAATATAAAAACTGCACCCAGGCCACAGTTGACCTTATTGCAATTAGAAAATGACCACACCACGGGCAAGAGCTTTAGATGGAAACCCGACCACATCAAAACAACCAAACCAATCTACTCAATCTAGAAAGTTGAGACCACCGACAAACCCGACCTTGACAGAATGACTGCAGCCGACTTTCCGGCTACATTCTCACAGTTTCAAGAAGGAAGTCGGCCGATCAACGAAGCTAAAGCACCAGAGTGGCTGGATGCCAAAGTGAAAACTAAGGAGGCCGACATTTCAAACGACGACCGTCCAAAAATAGCTAAGATTGGGGACTACTGGAACAAACACCAAACCACCGAAATCATAAACTTACTTAAAGAATTTCAAGATGTCTTTGCAAGGGACTACAAAGACTTGAAAGGGTTAGTACAAGAAATGGGAGAAATGAAAATAGATACTAAACCTGACGTCCGACCTGTCAAGAAACGACCTTACAAACTAGCTCATAAGTATAAGGAGATAGTTAAAAAGGAAATAGACAACATGTCAGCAGCAGGGATCATTTACCCCATCGACCAGTCGGAGTGGGAAAGCCCCATGGTCGTTCAGCCTAAGAAACATGACCCGACCAGGTTAAGAATTTGTTTTTACTTTAGGGAGCTCAACAAAGTCACACTTACAGATCCATTCCCCACCCCCTATGCTGATGAAATCCTGAACGAAGTTGCAAGCCATGAATTTTATTCATTTACAGATGGATTTTCAGGATATAATCAAGTACCCATAGCAAAACAGGATCAAAAGAAAAAAACATTTGTATGTGAATTTGGGTCCTTTGCCTACAGGGTTATGCCTTTTGGGTTGAAGAATGCACCTGTAGTATTCTCACGAATTGTTGTCAAAACCTTCCAAGAGTATATCTATAAGACCATGGCAGTATACTTCGACGACTGGACCATATATTCCACCCTAAAAGATCACTGCACATGGCTCCGAATTATGCTGGAGAGATGTCGACAGATACAACTCTCCCTAAATATTAAGAAGTGTACTTTTATGACTCCCATAGGCATTCTCTTAGGGCATATTGTCTGCAGAGACGGTATAAAGGTAGACTTTGCCAAAATAAAAATCATCCTCGACCTAAAACCCCCAATAAACCCTAAATAGGTCCGGGTGTTATTGGGCCACACAGGATACTATAGGAAATTCATCAGACACTATTTAGATATGACTTAACCTTTGGAGGAACTGCTCAAAGACGACCAGGAGTTTATATGGACAGAATAATGCCAAATATGCTTTGACAAATTGAAAAGAAAACTGGTCGAAGCTCCCATACTTAAATTTCCAAACTGGTCGACTAAATTTCATGTGCATATTGATGCATCAGGCATTGCAATTGGAGCCATCCTTACTCAACCAGGGGATGATGGGATGGATTAACCTATCGTATACAGCAGTCAAAAATTAAATAAAGCTAAACAGAACTACTTGACCACTGAACGAGAAGCCCTAGGTATGGTCTTTGCTCTCCAGAAGTATCGACATTACCTATTGGCAAACCCTTTCATATTTTATACCGACCATCAAGCTTTAAAATACCTTGTTAATAAACCCCTTCATCATGGGATAATTTGTCGATGGTTACTCCTGTTTCAAGAATTTGAGTTTGAAGTAGTGGTCCGACCAGGAAAGCTAAATGTCGGACCCGACCACCTATCTCGTATTGACACAGGGGAGGAACCGACCGGAGTCGACGACGACCTACCGGATGCACATCTATTTCGCATAGAAGCAGTACCCGAAGAACTAGAAGAAATAGCTCAGTTCTTGGAGACAGGTCAGGCACCCGAAGGTCTAAACACCAAGAAGAAACAAATCTTAGCTATGAAGGCTGCACCCTACAGTCTCATTAATGGATTTTTGTACAAAATGGGGTTAGACGACATTCTAATACGTTGTGTACTCAACCATGAGAAAGAAGAAATCATGCATGAAGCACACTATGGACTTGTAGGAGGACAGTTTCAAGCGGATATAACTGCAAGAAAAATCCAACAGTCGGGCTTATGGTGGCCAACCATCCACAAGGATTGCAAAAACTTTGTTAGTCGATGTGATAGATGTCAACGACTTGGTCGACCTTTGCCGAGTACAAAAATTCCCTTGATATCTATAAACCCTAGTCTCACCTTCGAAATTTGGGCAATAGACTTCATAGGACCGTTTCCTATCCCAGCCAAATGATCAGGTGCAATATATATTATCATGGCAGTGGAGTATGTCACCAAATGGGTAGAAGCTGAACCCGTCGATACATGTTCAAGTGAGGTAGCTGCTAAGTTCATCTACAAAAACATTATCACTAGATTTGGATTCCCACTCACCTTGATTAGCGACCAAGGCTCACATTTTATCAACAAAACAATCAAAAATTTGACCGACCAGTTTCACATCGACCACCAAAGAAGCACTGCATATCACCCTCAGTCGAACGATGCGATTGAAGCTTTTAACAAAACATTGACAAAAGGGTTAACAAAAATATGCAACACCGACAAAGATGACTAAGATGAGAAAATCCCTACAGTTCTCTGGGCATATAGGATAGCATATAAACGGTCGACTGATCAAACACCCTTCATATTAGTTTACAGATAGGAAGCCGTTGTACCCCTACATTTCCGACAGCAGACACCTATTATTGCACAGATACTACATGTCGATGTTGAACAGGCCAAAAAGGACCGACTATTTCAACTTAGTAAGCTAGAAGAGCATAGAATCATGGTTATCCAGCATCAGGAAATTCACAAAGAACAACAGAAAGCCTGGCATGACCATAACATCAAAAACAAAAACCTTTCGGTCGGCAACCTTGCTTTACTGTATAATAGTCGATTCAAAGGAAAACCCAAGAAATTACACATCGAATGGATGGGACCTTATGTTGTCGAAGAAATACATCCGAATGGCTCAGTCTGACTAAAAACATTACAGGGCCTAGTATTTCGGAAGCTCGTTAATGGAGCCCGACTCAAACGTTACAGAAACTGAAAAAAAAAATCAAATAACGACCTTAACCGTCAACCAAAACTCATAAAAAGATAGAAAAATTCCAAAAAAAACACAATCATACATCCAACCATGACAGCCACTCACTACTTTGACAATCGCCATCACCACCATCGACCATCTTCATCGACCAGTCAAGCCGACCATTTTCACCCACGACACTGACCATTGACTTCGAAAGTCCCATCACGCATTGATGGATTCGAGCACCGAAACAGATCCTCCATTAAATCGCACTCGAGTATTGCAGTTGGACTATCAAGTCCACCATTAATACGCCCATTCTGACACTCAACCACACCCATGCCTATAAATCATGGACCGTCGAAGGTTCATTCACCACACCCATTTTCCTTAGAGCACCTGCATTCTCAGTCGACCAAAACACAAGAACCCTGTCAAAACCCCGATCAGTCCGACAAAATGGCACCCAAACTAACCAAAGCTGCGGCCAAGGCAAAGGAGCTACAAGCAGAAGACACCCCCTTGCTCAACCGCTTAAAGAACATCAAAAATGAAAAGGTACAGGAGGGCCCATTCCAGAAACTCTGGCAAGAAATCCAAGATTGGGCCTATGTCGACAACAGAATGACCCACGCCGCTGAGAAAGTTCGGAAGAGCGGCATTTTCAACTATCCTAACGCACCACTGATGGCAAGCTTCGGTGGGACGAAGGAGGCAGCTGTTAAATTCATTATCAGTCACTACCATAACGGCCGGTTCTACTTGGACCAGCTGATCAATATCACTGGGGATGTTATCTCCAATCTTACCGGTCTGCCCAACCAAGGCAGCCCTGTACCTATTGGCATCAAAGATGGGTTAGTCCAAGAACTTACGGGTTCACCATCGGGAAAGAATTCCAAAGGACTGATGATCGGCCAGATTGCGACAAGGATGCCACAAATTGTGGCTAAAATCATAGCAATCACCCTTACTTTGGCAGGTCGGGGCAGCGACCTTAAACTAGAGATGTTGGAAGCGGTCGACACAATCACGACCGACAGTCAGATCTATCGGTGGGGAGATTATGTTGTTGACATGATCAAAACCATCTGTGAACGTTTTCAAGAGATGGGAGGTATGATCAAATTCCCCTCTCTCATTCTCTGGCTTGTTATGTACCATATTTCTCCGGAAGGTAGTCCAGTCTTCCGGGAGCCGACCAAATTCCAAATGCACCGTTTTAAACCTTTTTCACAAAAAGGCACACTGCATGAGCTGGCACAGGGAAAAGTCTTCCTGGAAAACTGGTTCCAGCAATTGAAGGTTCGAACGACGAGGTGGAGGGTGCCCCAGAAAATCCGATGAAACCTCCCTGCTGAATCTCATATCCAGTTAGAACTCAACCACACATCAGTATGGTACATGCGAGGTCAAGACCCCAAAGCACAAGACCTCGACTACTATCCCATGGTCGAGCAGATTTTCTAAGAGTTGGCCAGACAAGCGCAGACAAAGATACCAATTCCAGAGGCTACCAAACAGGTCGACTTCTTCATCATCGAGCCACTCACTAACCAGGAAAAGGAAGAAGACTACGAGATGAACTTATACATCAGCACATTTGTGTCAGAGGACACCTCGACTGTGCCCACTAGTCGGGTGCACATCATTGTCAAACCTCCGACTGCAAAAGTAGTCGACCCCCAGCCGACAGAACAACAACAACCAACAAAACAAACACAGCAACAGACAAATCCTCCGGCGCCAGCAACCGTCGACCCCACCCAAGTACAGACAGGAGAGGTCGAGGGAAATGACCCAGAATATGCTTTATCTAAGAGCATCATCAAGAAGCTGGCTAAGGAGATAGCTGTCGCAAGGAAAAATCTCAAAGCCCAAAAATTACAACAAGGTAGGGGTAAGCGCAAGCTTATCCTGGCCGACTCATCCGATGATGAGGAGGAACTAGCAGTCATGGTCGTCGACATTGTCGAGGATGCCCGTGCCAATAAAGTGTCAGTCGAGGTTCAGTTTCAACGGTACGTGGACGTAGGAGCTCCACAGGGTCGGCCAAAGAAAGCAAAAATGGGCCCGACACCTGAAAATGTGGTCAACCTCGTGTCGACCCCTCCCCCCCCATCTCCGACCACCATAGTCGAAGAACAAGCACAAGTACAGCAGGCCGATAGTCCCCCTGAGGAATATCAACGTGCCATCCCAGAGGCACTCAGAGCCAAGGTGGCCCAAGACACTGAGCTTAAAGCTTTCTTTGAGACACTTCCTAGACTGTTTAAGTCGGCCCAGAAAATACAGACAAAATCTCCTCTCTATGCAAGCAGAAATCCTTATGCAACTGTTACGACGACATTCACCCGTGATGAACAGGGTGACGTAATAGGAACATCAAAGTCTGTCACCGAACCAATCGACCAGGATGACCTACCCTCTACACCTTTGGAAGCAGGTATCTCTTCCAACAAAAGTTTACAACATACTCTAGTCAACCCTTTGACCCCTGTCCATACCCCCACTCCGTCCCCAACACCACCATCATCACAACCTCCGTCACCACCACCACCACCGTCAAAATCCCCACCCCTAGAATTACAGCACAACCCATCACAGACACCGTTATCTTCACAACCAGAAGCGGCCACCCCACCTCCTCAAACAGAAAAAACCCCCACCTCCCCACCACATACTCAAAAATAAACACAGTCGTCTTCTCTCCCATCGAACCAACCAGAAAAACCTTCATCCTCCATTCCATCAACTACAGACCCAACCTCAACTGCTGCAGATACCCAAGAGCAACAGCCAAACAATCAGAAGAAAAAGAAAGAGCAGCATAGAACATTTGGTCTCAGGATTATCCTAAGGGATGAAAATTCCTTGGACGACATAGAGGTCGGCCAACTCCTGAAAACTATGGCCAAAGAGTTAAAGAAATGGACAGATCGAAAAAATAAAGAGCTTGTAGCCAAAAATGCAGAAGAAATCGAGTTTCTTGGTAGATGCAGAGCTCTAGTCCAGGCCATGGTACCAGGCCCTCTCGAAGTCGACACAGATTGACCACTTGAAAGAGCATATCAGCTCTTCGAGACAATGGTATCAACTATCCAGATCCGGATGCAAGAGACCAAGGAAGAGCAAAAGGAGGAGACTGTTCGACTGCTCCTGGCCCAACACAATGCATTCTCGGAGGCATACAAAGTCCTCTAGGATCATATGGAAGAATCAGTTGTTACTGAGGAAATATTTTGAGACTGGCCTACTCACTATGGGCAGGTCCATCAGCAGACAAGGCAGGCAAGGCAGGGCATTCAGGCTTTGGAGAGTCGAAAGTCGACAGAGGCAAAACTGTGGAAGATAATTGAAGAACAAATGGTGATGGAGACTAACAAACTGTAGAAGCTGGAACGAGAGGCACATCAATGGGTTCAATAGGCCCTTCCCAACTTAGAGAAAGTTGACATCATCTGTCCACAAATGAAATGACTCATCAATGCTGCAGAAGAGCAAAACCAACTGTTGGGTCCCAACATGGAGAATATCGCAGAAATGCCCATGTCCGAAAATATGTCGATCCTTTCAAGTCTCACTACCTTAATGATCGATATCCAGAAGGCATTGCAGAGTTGGACCAACTTTCAGCATCATCTGGCCATCACAGCTCCAGCTATCATCGAAGTCTGTGTCCAAAGGAGACCGACTATCCGTCTGCATAGCCCACAGCACGAGCACATCTAAATGAATCGACCAAGAGTTCATTTTTGTACCTCCCTATTTCTTCGGGACGAAGAAACGTTTTGTTCGTGAGGGAGATGTAGAAGGAGCAAGTCGACATAAGTCGACTTGGACGAAGAGCGACTTAGTCAGCCGACTAAGTCAATGGGCCGACTAGTCGATCAGGCGACTAAGTCAGTCGGCCGACTAACTAGAAAGATTAGTCGGCTAACTAACAGTCGTGTCGGTTCACCGAACCGACTGGTAGTTATTTTGTAACTGTTTTGTAACCTGTATATATTAGGCTGTTGAGCCAAGCAAGAACTCAGTTCACATCTGTGCCTTGTATGAACGCATTATAATAATATAATATGTTTTCCTATCTGTTCTTGTCTCTTGTATCTGATTTATAGTTATGTTTTAGTATGTATTATTGGTAACCTTATGTGATCTGCGAGATTACAACACTTCTCTAACACACGTTCGACCATGTAAGGACCATACCACATGGGATTAAACTTTCCTACCCCCAAGGGTTCTTTAGCTTGATCCCACAAAAGGACCAAATATCCTTCACTAAACCTCCTCAGACGGACATATTTATCATACTAGACCTTAACGCGATTCTTATTTACTTCTAGATCCACTAAGGCATCTCGGCGCCGCTCATCAAGCTACTCTAAATAGACCAAACGTTTCTCCAATGGGGAAGTGTCTGGTAAAATCTCTATGACTAGCTTCAATGAAGGGATTTCGCATTCAACCAGCAAGATAGACTCCACTCCATTTACAAGATGATATGGAGAAAAACTAGTGCCAGTCTTAAACATGGTTCTATAATCCCACAAAGTAGGATATAACATGATATGCCAATTGGTCTTTCCTTGTGTGATGGTTCATTGGAGAATGGACTTAAGTGATTTGTTCACTGCTTCAACCTGTCCATTCGCTTGAGGGTAATAAGAAGAGGAATTATCCTATTTATACCCTAACTTTGAGGCCAAGTCTTCCATCATTCGATTCTGAAAGTTCCTTCCATGGTCAGTGACAAGCTCCTTCGGAATACCGAACCAAGTAATGATCTGGTTGAATACGAAATGTGTGGCTGTCTCACCGTCAGATTTAACCATGGGCATAGCCTCAGCCCATTTCATGAAATAGTCAACAGCCACTATAATATGATGATGCCCCCTATCTGAAGCTAGGTTGCAATCCATGAAATCAAGCCCCCACTTAGTGAAGGGATTGGCAGTGATAACCATATGTAATGGGGTAGGATGTGAGTTCATATTACGTGCAAACACCTGGCAAGGGTGGCACTTCTTTACTGCATTGACATAATTTTTAAAGATCGACGACTAGAAATAAACTACTCTCAAGATTTTTTGGGCTATAGAAAGCCCAGATAAATGACCACCACACGCCCCTCTATGGAAATCATTCAGCACAAGCTCATCCTACTCATGAGTTAAACAACTATGTAAAATGGAATCTACCCCATGGTGGTAAAATGTGTTATCCACTATAAGGTAGTTCTTGGATATGTGACGTAACTGTCATCATTCATATCATGAAAGGTGAGTAGGGACCTTCAATGTTGTAAATATATGATGATATCCCCATACCATGGATCCAAAGTTGAGATCAGGAAAATGCTCTCATCGACAAACGTATCTTCACAAACTTCTTCCTCCTCCTCGCTTCGAAAATCAGATATAAGTTCTGCAAAAATCAATATTTTTTTTATATTTTCCCAAAACAAACTCGAGATCAAATTCTTGCAAGATGAAAATCCACTTATTATACTTTCCCTCGACCATGCTTATTATACTTCTTGCTACCACCAAGGTTTGGTGAAGGAGAATGTAATGTCTCAATCTTTGAACCACATGAACGATAACTAAGGCAAGTTTCTCCACATGGGAATAACAGATCTCCACATTTACAAGATTTCAGATCAAGTAATATATGACATGCTCATGGAGCTCCTCATCCTCTTGAACCAAAACCCTACCAATCGTCTCCATGGATGTGGCCACATAAAGCAAAAAGTCACGGCTATAGTCGGGTGGACTAATCACGGGGGCTTATGCTAGGGGGCTTATGCTAAGGCTCATTTAAGTGCATCAAAGGACTCCTAGGATCACTCATCCCAGCAAAAGGTAGTGTCCTTCTTCAAAAGACGCATAAATCCTTTAGTCAAATTGGTAAAGTTAACCATGAAACTCCGCAAGAAATTTACCATGTCTTGCAAACATTGAATATGTCTAATGTTTCTTGAGGGAGACAATTGAAGTATTGCCTCAACCTTTAAGGAATCGACTCTTATAGCCTCCTTGGAGACAATGAACCCTAACAAATGATCAGTCTTCATGCAAAAGATGCACTTATGAGGATTCAACCTAACCATGTAATGGCGGCATCTTTGGAACACTAATCTCAAATGGTAGGAATGACACATCCTCTGACAAGAATGAGCAGCAAGGTCATCCAAAAATACTTCAATAATCAATTTGAGATCATGGAAAATCAAGGTCATAGCCCACTAAAATGTGGCTCCGGTGTTTTTAAGGCCGAAAGGCATCTTCCGATATGCAAAGCTACCCCAAGGACAAATAAATGCATTTTTATTTTGGTCCTCGGGTTTGATCTGGATCTGATTGTATCCAGAAAATCCATCCATAAAGGAAAATACCTCTCTTCCCACATACTCATCAAAAATTTGATTAATAAATGGTGTGCGAAAACTATCCTTATGACATGCACGATTCAAGTCACAGAAATCACTGCATATACAGATCACTCCCTGCTTCTTATCCACTGAAACGGGGTTTGAAACCCACTCCATGAAGGGGATAGGATAGATAAAACTGGCATTTAACAAATTTTCTATCTCATCCTTAATCACGGGTGCTTTTCTAGGATTTACCGCACGCAAGCATTGTCAAACCGGCTTCACACCTGGGTAGGTCTTGATTTCATGTTAAACAATACGAGGGTCGATACCCGGAATTTGCTCATATGACCAAGAAAGTATATCACGAAACTCTTTGAACAGCTTGGTATACTCTTAGAACTCATCATCGGAACATTCTACCCCAATATAGACCTTCTCAATCTTTCCAGGATCACGAGAGACATTGATAGGGATGGTAGGAGATATATTCTCCAAGTTTCCATTAGCCATCAGGCCAGGAGAGCTCAATGGAACCATGGGACTACCAATTATCTCTTTAAGAATCTCCTTGAAGTCCTCACACTCTAAATGGTCAAGCTCAAGAAGAAAATAAGATCTATGATGTAACTCTTCCCAAGGTGGCTCAACCCTAGACATGGCCTCAATAATAGCTTCATCTGATGGAAAAACACTATCAAGAAAATCATGTGCATGAGAAGACTCAATTGCCCATGTAGGAAGCACATATGGGTCCTCCTCTTCTGTCCACAAAGAGGAAGGACTAGGCTCTACAACACATTCAAGATTCGCTTGATATGCTATCATAGCTACAGGAAATGACACATCTATTTTGATAGGCTTACTATAAGGAATCGGTGTAGGAAGGATCCAAGGATCTTCCATATGGGTAGTGTGAAAAGACACAAAACTCAATGAAGATGAAGCCCCATCGAAACTAGGCTCGATCATAAGAATGGGTGCATTACAACTAAAGGTTCCCATAAGGGATGGATACATGCCAACACCCACACTCCTAGTTGCCGACTGAGAATGATCGATAATCAGGATAAAATCTCTCGACGATGTAGTAACACTCGGATTTTTGAATGATGTCTGATCAATCATAACAATATTCCCATTAAATGGAAAGCATACAACTTGAAATAGAGAAGAAACTACGGCTTGCATACTATACATCCAATTCCTACCCAGTAACAGATTGTAATCAAGGGGTGCATTAACCACCTCGACCTCGATTACGATGGTCTTCCCTCCCAAATGGACCTTAAGAGAAGGAAGAATTCTATGTGGCCGAAACGATCTACCATCAAAGGAATTCAACATGGTAGAAGATTTAGACAACTTGGGGTAACTCAAACCCTTCCAACACGACAAAGACATTACGAAAGCAGCAACGCCTTCATCAATGGCAGTGCGTTTGACGGTCATGTTAAGACATTCTACATGAATCAAGAGAGACACATAGTAGGGCAAGCGAGGCTGTAGTCTCATGGTTTGAAATTTGATGATGGAGGAATATTTATCATCATTAACACCAAGAGAAGAAACCAAAGCCTTTTTTTGCAAAGGACAACTCTAAAGTACTTCAAGTTCAGACATCACACAAGGAATGTGGCCCAAATCCTTGACAACAGAATATTTATGGGCGGCTCGAGCATTAGGATTGTGTCCCGAACGGTTTAGGAATCCCTTAGGAATGCAAGGTATGACTTCAGGTTTATCTATAGGTTTTTCCATATGCAAAGGACTCTCAGGTGGAGTAGGTTCCTTTCCAAGGTCTAGTTGTGATGAACCATAGTCGTTCGCACGAGTCACAACCTTAGTAGCACGCACCATGTTGATGCAACCATGACCACTATTGGTTTCCAGCAGATCTTGATCTCCACTAGACTGATCATGGGTCCTCGAGTTCATGTTTTGATTATGGGGTAAAGGATTCGTCAGCACAGTTGGGCCCTGTGCTATGAATCTCAAGGCGTCTTCCATACGAGGGCACAAGTGAGTGAGGTTGTCATCCTTACACAACTTGCAAGGAAACTTAACCTTACGTTTAGACTACTTATCCCCCCTAGAATTGTGGGCATTTTTGTCATTAAAATTGGCATTTTCATTCCCATTCCCACCCTTATGATTTTTTTTACCCTTTTTCTTATTCCTTCCAGGTTTCTAGTTACCCTTCTGGTTTGAGGATTGTACCGAAAGCACACTTGTCATTTGGGTGGGTTGAGATGAAGCCGTGGTTTGTCTTGAGGCATATAGGTTGATAGAAAATTGTCTCACCTATTGCATAACTGAATCTTCATGTCTGGTACTCGTACAACCAACAATGCCATCGGCATGTGGTCCAGGTTTTACCTTAGGGTCAAAACTAGAATGCAGAGTGTTAGGAATGATCTCATATAACGATCTAGATTGATCATAATTCAAATCCAATTCATGTGCCCTAATAATGGCTTCTTGCTCATTCTAAACTCCGAACATAGAAATGTCCTTCGCTATATAAGGCAGTAATGATTTAAGGAACCACTCGAGGAGAAACTCCAGCAGTATCAAGGTTTTAATCAATCTCTTCTATCTACGCCACTCTTGGATATGGTCTGAGATATGTGTGTCTTTGTCTTGCTGAAATTTCGACAAGAGTTTTGTACCAATGTTGTAACACACTGGTAGTTGGAAGTGATTAATAAAATTCATAGTTAGGTCATCGAACAAAATGAATGCCTCCCTAGGTAACTCTATGTACCATTTCACTGCAGGCCCAGTGAGGGTGCGTTGAAACATGTATAAATGGATCAAATCATCATGTAAGGAATTTGAAGAGCACCAAAGGTGAAATGTAGTAACATGTTCACTAGGATCTTCTCCTACTTTTCCCTCGAATTTGAGAATGTCCGAGGGAAGCTTGTTAGGGATAGCCGACCAAGTGGGGCCATGAGATACCAGATCATTCGTTAGTCTCGACAAGTTAGGTAAATTTAACATTGCAAGGAAAGGGAGCCTAGGTTGACCAGGTTGATGCCACACTCCTTGATATTTTTGATTCACATAAGACTAATTACCATAACCACCATGGCCATGGACATAGTATCCTCCTCTCATTTGACCCGTGTAGGGTGGCATGGAAGCATCTTAATTTGGTGTACCTTGACTA
This sequence comes from Pseudotsuga menziesii, assembly GCA_001517045.1. Classification (NCBI taxonomy): domain Eukaryota; kingdom Viridiplantae; phylum Streptophyta; class Pinopsida; order Pinales; family Pinaceae; genus Pseudotsuga; species Pseudotsuga menziesii. The sequence goes on along the minus strand of LPNX010286211.1, from coordinate 303,198 downwards.
TGTGGTGCTACAAAGCCATAATTCAGGGAGTAAGCATGTTGTTGATACCTGTACCCATAAGGTGAATAAATCTGTCCATACTACGGTCCATAATATTGTCCATGAGAATCTCCATAAGATTTCCCATGAGATGTCCCATGAGAAAATCCATAAGTAGGAATATGGGGAACTCCCTGCGATAGACCATAGGACGTTCTAGAAGTAGGAATATGACCTCCTAAGACAACAGGAGGTACTTGACTCTGAGACATGACTACGCAAGTAGCAGTAGTCCAAACATGACTAGTAGTCACATTCCGGTTTGAAGGACAATGTGAATGAGGGGAAGGAATAGCATTCGAAGAACTAGGAATAGAGGATGAAGGGAGATGTGGAGTGATGTAAGTCGTATTCCATATAGTCACTCGTCTTGGCTCTGGTATCCGAATAGGACTACCAACACTAGGTCTAGGATGAACATGTTATGTAGCCTCCACCACCGGGATTGAGGGTGCAATGTGACTCGTGTTCTCAAATCTCTCAACATGGAAAGGAATAGGAGTGCCCCCAGGCATAGTTTTAGGTTCAAATTTTGACTCGGCATGCTGTGTCGAATCATGTGCAGGGATACCAGACATGCCATAACTAACAGAACTAGTGCTCGTAGGTTCATGATGAGTCTTGTCACTTAGAAACCGATACCCGTGACCTGTGAATGAGGTATCACACCCAGAGTGTGTAGGTATATCAGTTGAAGGATCATATACAAGAATAGGATTTTCTTCCCCAACCTCATGAGGTGGAAAAGACAACTCAGGAATTTCATTTTCATGATCTCCCATCATGTGTGAATCAATGTGAGAAGTAGTCCACCTGGACTTTCTGTTTCTCTCTTCTAAAGGAGGAGGAGATGTAGAAGGTGGAAATCCTATGAAACAACAAGAACAATGAAGTGCCACACCCGAATCCACAATGACTCAAAAAATGGAAAATACTCTTCTAATTATGCAAACCCTAAGCAAGCTAGAGTGCACAGAGCATACACCTATATAATAAAAATCCAATCACAAGCAAAAAAGGGTAGGATATGTGAGCTCCCGAATGAAGCAGGTATGTATCTTCTACGAGAGGCTTGAGACTCCCATACACAACAAGCAGAGGTTCATAACCAATTATTGTGGCCCTTAGCTTCAACGCATATATTGATTATGCTATCTGACCCTGACCTAGTTGGGACACCTACAAAATAACCCCTGCAAAGTACCCCCTCGATAACCTAGGTAAGGAAACTAAGGTCACCTCAATATAATCAATGCTTAGGAAGACAGTCGCAGGTGAGATTGACCGTATGGGAAGGGTAGCAAATCCTGAAACTCTCGAAAAAGCCCCCAGATATGAATACAATCCTAGAAATATCTTCGGTGCTATTCAGTTATGACCAGGGGTCATCCCAATCATTAACCGCTCACACTGCCTCGTGCTTAACTCCCTTATAAGAGGATCCTGATAAGCACTAATTATACCAAATAATTTCACACTCTCACCTGGACAGAGACATACATGTTTTGTTTAGTTGTCTACAAGAATTTACTCACAATGAACTATTCCAAGACCCTAAAACCTAATCTTATTGGTGTACCCTATAAAAGAAAACAATGTAATCCATTTTAATTAAGCATTGATTTTACTTGGCTTATTACTCAAAAAGGTACATGATTGTGCGACCAATGGTGTTATGACGCAACATGAAGTAAAATGCACACCTGACAATCAATACAAATGCATTGTGTTGAATGAAAAGCAAGGCATGCTACTACGTGAAATGCAAAATTTTCTTCAAATGACAAATGCAATCATTCCTACATGAAAGCCTTACTAATACTTCTCTAAGCGACTCTAGTGCAAGTACCATGCAAAATGCAAAGTGCAATGATGCATAATGATGCTAAGAAGCAAATATGTTTTGTATTTTTTCGAAATAAAATGAGATAATAAAGCAAAAGAATGACTCCCCCACCCCCAGAATCTGCAAGCACTATCAAACAGCACCCACGCAAAGCACTAAGGTAAAAGAGACCTAATGCACTAATCCCAAAACAGAAAATAAAAAATGGAATGACAAGAACATTCTTAAAAAAAAAAAATTACCCTAAAAGGCATCTCTGGTCAGAAACAAAGGTGTATATAGAGTCTAGAAGCATCTAAGGAGGCACAACAATCATCAAAACTCACCTAGCAACACTCAATCTTCCTATAAAAGGAAAAACTCAGGGCATACGTGACTGTGTGTAGAAACCCCGCGTATATATGCGGATATCTCAGTCAAAACCACATGTACACGCGACTCTGAGGAAAAAATTCGCATACAGGAAGAAAAAGAGATAAAAAATGAAGGAAAATAGATAAGTCGAGATAAAATTGACTCCTATTAGATGATACCAGGAATACATGCCCCCATACCCAACTCAAAAATAGAGAAATTAGAGCAATTCAATAACATTGAATGCCAATAAAAACCCCCCAAAGGAGAATGACTAGGAAATCCCCAGTGGAGTTTCCAATTCTGTTACGGAGAGAAATTCCTATGGCTTGGTGTACAACAATAGAAACGTTAACTCTAGAAATCAATTCTTCCCTACATGCAAGAGAAAACAAACATCTAACACTAAAGGATCTCAATTCGTACCTTATTCCAGATGGTTGATGTAGATCCCCGTTGAGCTTTTCCACTCTCGCTTGTATTAGCAATTTGCTTCCTCAACATTCAACAAAAAAGAAAAGAATGCTATATATAATTGTGTTAGACCTACTCTATCATATATAATCAATAACATATAAGCATTTAAAAGCATCCATGGATCAAATACTCATTTAAATACACATTATTGGACAGGAAGAGATATTTCTATTGATATAAAACAAATATTACAATAGTGATAACCTCTGTCAGCACATCTGCGAATAGGAGACACTGAGTCCCCCACTTCGGCCTCCACCACTTCAATCCTCCATCTCTCGATAGAAATCTCATAAGATAAAGGCAATATTGGGAAGAACACAAAGTGCTCCAAGGGACAAAGGGATGCAGACTCAAGTATAAGCTCTCGTAACAATGGACTATAGTTTTCCTCCCCTTTCAATGTATCCAAAGGGTTCCTTATATATCTCTTCAATGGGGTAATGGAAGGTCAAATCCAAGCGATCTCAAGCCATATGAAAGGCCAAGAGACAAGTGACTCATATCCACATCAATAAAAACTCCAAAAGCAGTTGGCCTTTTGTACACATCCTGATGTACGCGGGTTTAAGGTTCAAATCCGCATATATACGCGAGAAAGGGATTAAAAGTCGCATATGGCAATTATTGCATGTTTTTAGGGATGATATTGGAAACATAAAAAGTACAAAAATGGTCCATGGGGTCTAAATATTCTACAGAGGGACAGGGAAGGCCATAAAAGTGTGATCCACCATGTGTGGTAAAATCAGCTGTAACACTTCCCTTAAACTAGAGGATGTCATTCCTCCATTGAACCCTCAAAACTTTATTACGGTCATTGATTATGGAACAAGTGTATGGATCCTTGGTATATTCTCCTTGGATTTGGTGTAACCACTCTAGAACTACAACTGAGATTGCGTAAGCCTTGACTCCCTCATCTTTTCTGGAAAGGGAATCAACAACTACATTTTACTTTCCTCGCTTATGTAGTAGATCCATGTCAAATGTAGCAATTTTTTATATCCATTTTTTTCTTCAGTCGATAGTGTTTGTTTCTAAACGAGATATTGAATACTATTATGGTATGTTCTCATCAAGATTTTTCTCCCTAGGAGGTACTATCACCATTTTGTTAGAGAATGTATAATGGAAAGAATTTCCTTATCATATGTGGATTTAAAAATCTATCTCTTATTGAGATTCCTGCTTTCAAAAGCTATCAGATGTCCTTCTTGCATCGGGACTGCTCTTATCCCAAACCCTGATGCAATCACATTCAACGATAAAAGGTTTTGTGAAATCCATTGTTGCTAATACTAGTGTTGATGACATGATTTTCTTTAATGCTTGAAAGAATTTTTCTACCTCCTGATTCCATCAGAATGAATTTTTCTTCAATAATTTTGTTAAGGGGGTTGTTTTGTGGCCCTAATTTTTCACATACCTTCAATAGTACCTTGTTAAGCCTAGAAACCCTCATAAATTCGAGAGAGTATCTAGTTGGGACCACTCAGTGATTTCCTTGATCTTACTGGGATCAAATTTGACTCCTTCTTTTGATACTATATGGCCAAGATAGTCCACCTCATCTTTCCCAAAAGTGCATTTTGAAATTTTTGAAAAAAAATGATGCTGTTCCAGGATGGTTAATACTTGACCTAAGTGTCGAACATGTTCTACCCATGTTTTTATATATATGAGGATACCATCAAAAAATACTAATATGAAATTACATAGTTATGGCTGGAACAATCTTTTTGTTGTGGCTTGGAAGGTCGTTAGAGCATTAGTTAACCCGAAGGGAATTACTTTGAACTCATAATGGCCCTCATGAGTACAAAAATCCATTTTGGCTACGTATTCTAATCTAACCAGTATTTGGTTATATCTTGATCTCAGGTCTAATTTCGAGAAGTACTTGGCTCCATGAAGTTCATATGTCATCTCGTCGATGAACATAAGAGGAAATTTATTATTAATTGTTACTTTGTTAAGTCCTTTATAATCTATGCACTACCTGAATAATAGATCCTTGTTTTAAACTAGCACTACTGGAGGTGCATAAGGGCTTCGTATGTTTGAAATCACCCCACATTTTAAAAAATATTGAGTCAACCTCTCAATCTTTGTTTTATGATGATGGGGATATCTGTATGGTCTAATATTTATCAGTTTCCCCATGTATCTAGCCAGATTAAGTTATTTGTCTTCCTGTTTGGTGGGACCTTCATTGTAAGCTCTTGGAACACTTTATGATGTTTTTGGATTAGGTCTTGTATCTCTGGAGGGTTGCAGTCATCTCCTTCACATGTTAGCAACTCCATCTCTTGACATTGAATTACATAAGCAGGTGTTCCTTTTCGAATTAACCTTTCCTTCTAATGTGATGTAACCAATTGTGTTTAGGGTGGTTGGAAACTATAAAACTTGTACTCTTTCTATATCCAATCGAATTGGATGAAGTTCTCTTGATGGTTAGTGAAGTAAGTCCCCATTTGTTACAACCATTTGATTCCCAACCCAACGTCTTCTCCTCCAAGACATATAACAAAGAAGTCAGATTCTAGATTATACTCCTGCATTTGTAATTTAACCTTGTGGTGTTTTCCTACATTTTCAATTTTCTTGTCGTCTGATACCATAAATTCATGTTAGGCATTGGCTAAACAGGTAATTTGAATACCTTAGAAAGTTTCACAAACTTATGCGTATGCCACTATTTATGAAAATCGAAACATTGTTATTTTTATAAGTCCTTTTAGCTTAAGTGTTTATGGTTGGGATGTCCCTATAATGGAGGATAATGAGATATTTGGTGTATCATCTTCTAGTTTTGAAAGGAAATCATGTTTTGTTCTTGTATCTTCCTCACATGGCTCTTCAGTATCTGATATTTTCTCCTCTTCTTTAGTTTCACATGCATACAACCTTTTGGGGTTGATTCTTTGCGAACATTTGTGCTTAGGATCGTATTTTTCTCCACAATATTTACACTTTCCTTCTCTCATCCTTTGGGATTCTAAACTAGGTTGTTCTCCTTCCCTTAGATGCAGTGGTGTATACCTTGAAGTGCCCATATTTTCTGAGTAGTTAGGATTCCTTTTGGAGTATTTTTTGTCAAAACTACCTTGATTGTATCATTTAAACTTGTTCTCGATAATCTTGACCTTACATCTTTCATCCCCCATGGTAGAAGTGTTATGTAATTCTAACTCTTCCCAAATGTGCGGTTTTAGAACATTTATGTATGATTGAAGACGTTGGTCATCCGTTAGTTATGGAACTCAAGTTTCCAAATATTCCCATTGACATGTGTACTCATCTATACTTCATTTTTGTTGCAATTTCATGATCTTAGCAAAGAAGTATTTCTTAGTTACTCCTTGAAACCTATTAACAAAATCATTTTTAAAAGTGTTTCAACTAAGGAAACACACTTGAGTTGTCATCTTCCACCACATGTACTAATTGTATTCATTTCCTTCTAACTACATGGCGGCGTACTTAATCTTCTTGCTATTGTAGGGTATGCTATGAATATTATCTGGTATTTGTGTGCTTGGGAGATTGAAATCGATGGAATGTTAAAGAAGGGACCTTTGGGTCTCGGCGTATGGTTGGGTTGGCCCAGTGACATAGGAGTATTTGGAGGTGTATTTAAAGGGTCTAGGTTATCGCTAGGTGGGGGATTTGTGGTGGGTGGAGGTATTCTAGACAAGATAAAGTGGAAAATTTCTTGTGTCTTCTTTTGTTCTTCCTATAGTGTAGTGATTCCTTCATCTAGTCCTACCTTGAGCCCTATTAGATCTTTACTACCTTTGTCGATATCTTCCTTTAGTCCTCCATGCTTCTTGTTTAATTGGTCCAATCTGGAATGGATATCTTCCATTCTGGTGACTACTAGAATTTTTTCTATTGTAAACCTTGATTT
>LPNX010286211.1:122900-287136 GCA_001517045.1 Pseudotsuga menziesii | reverse complement strand
AAGCATATTCTGAGGTACCTGAAGGGTACAGTTGATTATGGGCTCAAGTATAAGGCTGATCAAAGGATTAACTTGGAGGGTTATGTTGATTCAGATTGGGTAGGCAGTGTAATCAATAGGAAGAGCACTTTAGGGTGTTGCTTCAGTATAGGATCGGGTGTGATCTCATGGTTTAGCAGGAAGCAATCCTATGTGGCACTTAGTACAGCCGAAGCAGAGTATGTTGCAGCCTATTCAGCTAGTTGTGAGGCAGTATGGCTAAGGAAGATATTGTCTGATTTGTTTGATCTCTAGTTAGATGCTACTTGTATATATTGTGACAACTAGAGATGTGTAAAGTTGTCAGAGAATCCAGTATTCCATGACAAGTCGAAGCATATTGAGATCAAGTATCACTATATCAGGGATATGATGCAGAGAGGAGCAATGAAGCTCCAGTATGTTGTGACGGATGAACAAATAGCTAATGTGTTGACTAAGCCATTGGCTAAGGTGAAGTTTGAGTACTTCAGGGAGAATCTTGGTGTTCTCCAAATCGAGTTTCCTCCCAAGAGGAAGTGATATGTCCGTGCTGTGCCCTTCTGACATGGTGAGAGGATTGGTTCCTTCCATGGTCAGATGTAAGTGCTGTGCCATTCCGACATGGTGAGAGGATTGGTTCCTTGCATGGTCAGATGTAAGTGATGTGCCATTCCGACATGGTGAGAGGATTAGTTCCTTCCATGGTTGGATGTAAGAGCAGTGACATGGTGAGAGGATTGGTTCCTTCCATTGCCAGGATGCCACATCTAGCATGAAAAAGGGATAGCTCTGTGAAGACACATATAGTATGAAAAAGGACTAGCTCTGAGTAGCTACCACATCTGGTATGAAAAAGGACCAGCTCTGTGATTCCCTACCTAGTATGAAAAAGGACTAGCTCTAGGAAGGATCATCTAGTATGAAAGAGGACTAGCTCTCAGTAGATGCCACATCTGGTATGAAAAAGGACCAACTCTGGGATGCCTCATCTGGTATGAAAAAGGACCAGCTCTGTGATGCCCTACCTAGTATGAAAAAGGACTAGCTCTGGGAAGGCTCATCTAGTATGAAAAAGGACTAGCTCTGGGAAGGCTCATCTAGTATGAAAAAGGACTAGCTCTGGGAAGGCTCATCTAGTATGAAAAAGGACTAGCTCTGAGTAACTACCTCATCTAGTATGAAAAAGGACCAGCTCTGTGATGCCTTGCCTAGTATGAAAAAGGACTAGCTCTGGGAAGGCTCATCTAGTATGAAAAAGGACTAGCTTTGAGTAGCTGCCTCATCTGGTATAAAAAAGGACTAGCTCTGAGATGATACATCCAGTATGAAGAAGGACTGGCTCTGTAGAGGTTCCTATGACAAGAAGAATCAAGAGATAGCACGTGTGATGATGCCCAGTGATGATCGAGATCTAGTGATGATGATCCAGATTCAGTAATGATGATCCAGCAGTGATGATTAAGAAAGAGTGATGATCCAGATCTAGTGATGATGCCTCATGATGATCCAGATCGAGTGATGATCCATATCCAGTGATGATGATCCAGATCGAGAGATGATCCATATCTGATGACTTGAAAACGAAGATGACTTGAAGACTCAAGAGACGTAAGATGCAAATGACGAGATGATCCAATTGATACAGAGAAGAAGACCAGTGCGGAAAATTGTGTCGAAAGAATACCTTCCTAGTTAAAAGGGAGTGTTGATGTATTTGTAACTTCAGAATGTATTCATCTATGTATCTTATGTATTGTAACCAGATGTTTACTCGAGATGTATCTATAATGTAATTGAGTCATGTTTTCATGCCCCGATGTTCCAATCGGGAGAATCAATAATGTAAACAAGTCATGTCAATCCATAGTAAGTAACACTCTGATTGTCTAAGGGTTAAAGTCCCCGTAGTTTCGGGGCACTAGGGTTATTAGAATCTCCTAGTAGGGATCGGCCTTAGTAGGGTTTTAGTCATGTCGAGATTAGTATAAGTAGAGAACTGGAGTCTCTATTTATCACACAACTCATCCACACTCAAGTGGAGTGCATGGTTGAGGAAGGAGAAGACACCGGGGCTAGATAAGAAGAAGACTACTACTGTCAGGAGATCACTTACTATTTTGGGGCTTTTACTTTTTTGGTGTTGATTCTATCTCTGAGGAAGTTGTAGGGTTTTCTCCATTTATGGTTTCCCCAGGATAAACACTGTGTTCATTGTCTCTTGTGTTTGATTGTTGTACTTGTTATTCTCTCAGTAAAGATCCTAATATAATGCTAGCTTAATGATGAAATTCTAACAGGGATGATGGACTGCAAGGCTATGGCCACACCTATGGTATCAAGCCTGAAGATATTGAGCGATGCTTCATCAAAGTTGGTTGATGATATGATGTATCATCAGATGATTGGGTCCTTTATGTACCTGATGAACACAAGACCAGACATTTGCTTTGCTGTGAACACCTTGAGCCAGTTCTTGACATATACGAGAAATGTTCACTTAATTGCTGCAAAGCATGTTCTGAGATACCTAAGGGGTATAGTTGATTATGGGATCAAGTACGACATGAATTGGAAGATTAACCTAGAGGGTTATGTTGATTCAGGTTGGGAAGGTAGTGCCATCAATAGGAAGAGCACTTCAGGGTGTTGCTTCAGTATGGGATCAAGTGTGATCTCTTGGTTTAGTAGGAAGCAATCCTATGTGGAAACTTGTTCAGCTAGTTGTGAGGTAGTATGGCTAAGGAAGCTATTGTCTAATTTATTTGATCTCTAGTTGTTGCTGCTTATATACATTATGACAACCAGAGTCATGTGAAGTTGTCGAAGAACACGGTGTTCCACGACAAGTCAAAGCATACTGAGATCAAGTATCACTATATCAGGGATATGGTGCAGAGGGGAGCAGTAGAGCTCCAGTATGTTGTGACGGAGGAACAAATATCTGATGAGATCCAGTATGTTGCGATGAAGGAACAGATATCTGATGTACTGTTAAAGCCATTGGCTAGGGTGAAGTTCAAGTACTTCAGGGAGAATCTTGGTGTTCTCCAGATAGAGGTTTCCTCCAAGGGAGAGTGATGAGTTCCATAGCCATTCTAACATGGTGAGATGATTGGTTCCTTCCATGGTAAGATGTAAGGGCTGATCCATTCTGTCATGGTGAAAGGATTGGTTCCTTCCATGTCATATATGAGTGCTGAGATCCATAGCCATTCTAACAAGTAGGTCAGATATAAGGGCTGAGCCATTCTATCATGGTTAGAGGATTGGTTCCTTCCATGTCAGATATGAGTGCTTGTAGAAGGAGCAGTTCGACATAAGTCGACTCAAACGAAGACCGACTTAGTCAGTCGACTAAGTCGATGGACCGACTAGTCGATCAGTCGACTATGTCGGTCGGCCGACTAAAACTAGTTAATTAAGTTAGCTAACTAACAGTCGTGTCGGTTCACCGAACCGACAGGTAGTTATTTTGTAATTGTTTGTAACTTGTATATATTAGGCTGTTGAACCACACAAGACCTCAGTTCAATTTTGTGCTTTGTATGAACTCATTATAATAAAGTATTATGTTCTATCCTATCTGTTCTTGTCCCTTGTTTCTGTATATTTATATGTTTTAGTATGTATTATTGGTAACTTTATGTGATCTGTGAGATTACAACATTGGTTCCGTTGCCGGTAGTACATGTCTAGAATATATGCTTACCTATGATACCAGAGCAGGAGATCAAGGACTGGTGGGAGCGTAAGATTGCCAATTACTTACAAAATTATGCATGTAGGAACAGACTAACAGTTGCAGAAGCCAAAGCCATATTTTTCACCGAGACACACGAGAAGTTTGTTGAATCTGTGCCACAACTACTGAAGCAACTCCTAGATGAAAAAGACTGACGCAACTAAAGAAGAACAGTTGCTGGAGAAACTTATTCGCGGGGGTAGAATAAATATGTCGGAGTGGTGTGAGAAGATCGCCGACGACTTCTGTGAGGAGCAAGCACTAGAAGACCGAACATCAGTGGAAACTGTAAAAGCTAAATTCTACACAGATTTCACCGAACAATTTTTGTGCTACTTACCAACCCTGCTGTTCAAGTTCTTGATCGAGAAAGGAGCAGGGCATATCGTCGAACCTCGACCACCATTGTACGAACCGCCATCAAACACTAACTGGGTGGAGAAGCAAAAGAAGTGGGAGAAATTCATCGCTGAAAGGGAGTGGGAATACTTCCTGAACAAATAGATAGCATTATCCGAGCTTTCTAAAAAGCGTCGAGTAGGCTATGGCGGGGTAGCTGGTCGTGTGTCGAAGAGGGAGCAGAGTAGATACTAGTCGACCAGATTTAAGCCAGTAATGAATAGTCGATCGAAAAGGACCTGAACGAATAGTATTGTATGAAAGTATGTCGGACATTAAGAGAATCGAGAGGGATGAAAGATAGCAGAGAAGGGAAGCCAGACGTGAACGAGCTGACGAGCTGCGTCGAGAACAAAACCCTAGGGAGACTGACCGAGATGAGAATCTGCCAGAGTCGGGTCATGACCGACAAGAAGGAGACGTAGACGAAGAGACGGCCCCTAAGGAATAAGAAGTGTGGATAGAGCAGCAAGAAGCTCTCCAAATAACGGTTCCCGATGAAGTAACCCTGTCCCCAGCCAATCCACATACCGTAATACAGACTATTATTGAAGACGACCTCCGACTGAGAGCTGGTGACATCACTATCTGGAGTCGACTAGCTGACAAACTCCACCCGGGACGACACCTTGTCATACGTCGACCGGTCGAAGGGAACTGGGTGACCTTTCAAATGGCACCTTCCTTTCGAAGTATCCACTTGCTCCTACCGACACACAAAGGAGCACCCCCCCTGCCACATACAACTTTAGAAGATACCGAAGAGTCAGACCAAAGCACGCAGAGTGACAGTGGGCCATTGAGAAGACAAATTATCAAAAATCCGCTGTACGACGAGAAAGAATCGACCATCGACGAAAGCATAAGTTCCATCGACCAAAACCCCATCAACAACCCCACCTCTTTCACCACCACCCACACCCCCACCTCCACCGCCGTCGGATAGCAGTGACAGCGACTCAGACATGGGTCACGGAACTGCCCACATTCCTCTATACGAGGGGGATGAAGATCCCAGATGACATTGGTTTGTCTGCGAGTCCATCTGGGATGCAAACCAGGTGACTGATGAAGAATGACAGACGGTCCAGTTCGCAGGGGCCCTACGCAAACGAGCCTTGACATGGTTCATGACATTTACAGAAAGGACCCCCAAGGCGACCAAAGCTGAGATAAAGGTGCAATTCTTGTCCTTTTTCAAAACCCCAGACGCTAAGCATTTGGCAGCAAAAAGCTGAAAACAACCCAACAGAAGCCAGGCGAAACTGTCCGCGATTATGACAAACGCTGGAAGGACCTGTTGAGTCAATTAGATTATGTTATTGATGAACAATTGCTAATTCAATGGTTTCTTGTAGGCTTATCACAAAAAATTCACCGACATATCAGTCTGGAAACTTTCAAGACATATGAAGATGCGCTGACTAAAGCTCTGCAGGTCGAGATGGACGAAGACATCCCTGCATATCCAACAGACCACCGCCTGGAGGAACAGCTATAAAATGTCCAGAAGTATTTAAAAGAGTTGACCCTGAAGAATCAAGAGATCTGGTGTACAAACTGTTCGACGGCTGGTCATTCAAAAGATACTTGTCGACAGCAGTACAGCCGACAAGATGTCCGTTTTGTGCAGACTAACACGTTTTGCGACATCTGCCAGGAGCGTGGAGACCATTCTACAACCGACTGTCCATACAACATGAAGAATGGAAAGGATTCCTAGTGTGCCATCTGCAAGACAAAAAGCCACAACACGGCCGACTGTCAACTGAACCTGAAAAATAGACAGAACTACCAGGCCGTTTACCAAACGAATGCAGTAGGACGGACTAATGAGAAAAGCAATTCAAACAATCAGAATGGGCAACAAGCTAACAGCCGACGATATGAACGTCGGTATGACAATCGACGACAAGGGTTTGGAAGAGGTCGATTCGTTGGGAATCAAGACATACGCACTCGTCGACCCAGCCAGTGCTTCATTTGCTATAAAGAGGGGCACAGATGCGCAAACTGTCCGTACAAGGACAGAACTGACCTGAAATTCTGTACGCATTGTGGAGTAGGTGATCACTCCTTGGAGGATTGTCCTACTATGTTGGAAAAAATTAATATGAAAAAGAATGTTAATGTCTTGTCTTGTGTACAAAAGCATGATGTAGTACATACTAAAAATCTGCATATTGTCTCTCGTCAAGGCACAAAAACAGGACCTGATAACCCACAAGTTACCAGGATCAAAGACACCAATGATTATCCAAACCCTATAACACAAAAACACACCTATCAAGAGGCATCACACATATTTCAAAACCTTGCACAGCAAGAGGACATTACTCACAGTCGACTTAGCACGACACAGCAGTTAACCCATCTCATTCAAACAGATGAGTCGGTAGCCCACTTCATTCATTTATTGCATCAAATCAAAAATACTAACCCTGAAAAACAAACTAAGAACATTTGTAACCTAAATCAAAAAGACAAAAATGATGTTGACCCTCTAGTCGACCTGGAAATCGAAGGTTTCCATGTCCGACAAGTGGTACTTGATTTCAGGTCTCAGGTAAATATTATGACCCGAGACACATGGGAAAAGATGGGCAGACCTCGACTCTATGAGTTAGGAATTTATCTAAAACTGGCCGACCAAGGTCTCATTGAACCCATGGGGGTTTGGAAAAATGTAGAAACGACCATCAAAGGGATATCAACCAAGGTTGATTTTGAAATTATTGACCCAAAGGAAGGATCTAGCTCCTTCCTAGCCCTTGTAGGTCGACCTTGGGGTCGAAAGATGAAAGCTTCTATCTCTTTAGACAAAGAACGTATTAAGCTCAAAGGAAATGGCCAAAAGGTCATAGTACCTATTAATCCATCCCAAGGACAACCTTGGATTGAGCCGATTGATGAGGAAGTTGATATCCGACAACTTTATCAGATCCAGAACAATACCGACTACACTGAACCAAACGCCCAAGGGGAGCTTTACTTAGGTAACCCCGACTCAGTTGGCTATAATTCGGACGCTGAACTCTATGACTGGGAGATAGAAAATTACGAAACGCAAGCAAGAGGGTGCTGGACTATTCAAACAGTACAGAAAAAACCCACCCGACAGTGCTTCATCGTATCGATTATCCCAAATTTTTTTGAAAAGAAACAAAGAGAATGCCCTACCTTACAACCCACGAACTTCCATAATACTCAACTACCCCGGTATAAGGAGAGGGAATCCCCAGTCATGCATGTCGAACAAGTCTCTAAAAATATTGGAGAACATGGTCGACTGCAAAGCTTAGTGGAAACATTTACAGGTCAAGCAGCTAGATGGTGGGATACCCATCAATCAAAACTACAGACTTGGACCACTGCTTCAACCTTCTTTGTCGAACGGTTTGGAGGGAAAAATTTAACACAGGAAGCCCAAATCCCTATCTTCACTCAAGGCCAGAACCCAGAAGACCACATTAGGACTTGTGAAAAGGAGTGGCGAAGACTCGATTACAAAGACGAGAGAGCCTGGCCTCATTTGTTTCCTTCAACCTTAGACGACGTACCTACCAAATGGTATAAAATGGAAGAAGCTAGGGGAGAAACCTTCTTTTGGCACGAATTAAGAGAAAACTTTATCAAAGACTTCCAGTTTACACCTCAAAACGAAAAATTGACTACGACAGCACAGCAAATCAAACAATTTCTCCAGCCGACCGCCAATCAACCCTCCCAGACCGACCGACAGATCAAGAATTGCCATTCTCTACAAACTGCACCTAGACCACAGTCCAACCGATTGCACTTAGAAAATGAACACACCATCGGGAAAAGATTCAGATGGAACCCTGACCACAGTGAAACCAACAAACCTATATATTCCATCTTGAAATTCGAGAGCACAGATAAGCCCGATATTGACAGAATGACTGCAGCCAACTTTCCTGCTACATTCTCACAGTTCATAGAGGGAAGTCGGCCGATCAATGAAGCTAAAGCACCAGAGTGGCTGGATGCAAAAGTGAAAACCAAGGAGGTTGACATTTCAAATGACGACCGTCCAAAGTTAGCTAAGATTGGAGACTATTGGAATGAACACCAAACCTCTGAAATCATAAACTTACTTAGAGAATTCCAAGATGTCTTTGCCAGGGATTACAAAGACTTAAAAGGACTAGTACAGGAAATGGGAGAAATGAAAATAGATACAAAACCTGATGTCTGACCTGTTAAGAAACGACCTTATAAATTAGCTCATAAGTATAAGGAGATAGTTAAGAAGGAAATAGACAACATGTTAGAAGCAGGGATCATTTACCCCATCGACCAGTCAGAATGGGCAAGTCCCATGGTAGTACAGCCTAAGAAACATGACCCGACCAGATTAAGAATTTGTGTCGACTTTAGAGAGCTTAACAAAGCCACCCTAACCGATCCATTCCCAACCTCGTATGCTGATGAAATCTTGAATGAAGTGGCAGGACATGAATGCTACTCATTTACAGATGGATTTTATGGATACAACCAAGTACCTATAGCAAAGGAAGACCATAAGAAAACTACATTTGTCTGTGAATTTGGCTCTTTTGCTTATAGGGTTATGCCTTTTGGATTAAAGAATGCACCTGCAGTCTTTTCCAGAATTGTTGTAAAAACTTTCCAGGAATACATCTATAAAACCATGGCAGTCTACTTCGACGACTGGACTATCTACTCCACCCTAAAGGACCACTGCACATGGCTCCGACTTATGCTGGAGAGATGTCGACAGATCCAACTCTCCTTAAACATTAATAAGTGTATCTTTATTACCCCCATAGGGATACTACTAGGACATGTTGTTTGCAAAGATGGTATTAAGGTTGATTTTGCTAAGATTAAAATCATCCTCGACTTGAAGCCTCCAATAAACCCTAAACAGGTTCGGGTGTTATTGGGACACACAGGGTATTATAGGAAGTTTATCCGACATTACTCAGACAAGACCTACCCTCTGGAAGAGCTGCTAAAAGAAGATCAAGAATTTAGGTGGACAGAGAAATGCCAAATATCCTTCGACAAATTGAAGAGAAAACTGGTCGAAGACCCCATACTTAAGTTTCCCAATTGGTCGACCAAATTTCACGTGCATATTGATGCATCAGGGATAGCTATTGGCACAATCCTGACTCAACCAGGAGATGATGGAATGGATTACCCCATAGTTTACAGCAATCAAAAACTCAATAAGGCTGAAAAGAACTATTCAACCACTGAGAGGGAAGCCCTAGGTATGGTCTTTTCCCTTGAAAAGTATCGACATTACCTGCTAGCCAACCCCTTCATCTTTTACACCGACCATCAAGCATTGAAATACCTTGTTAATAAACCCCTTCATCATGGAAGAATTTTTCGATGGCTACTTCTTTTTCAAGAGTTTGAATTTGAAGTAGTAGTCCGACCAGGAAAGCTCAATGTCGGACCCGACCACCTATCCCATATCGACACAGGAGAGGAACCGACCGGAGTCGATGACGACTTGCCGGATGCACACCTATTTCGTATAGAAGCGGTACCAGAAGAACTGGAGGAGATTTCTTAGTTCTTGGAAACAGGTCAGGCACCAGAAGGCCTGAACACTAAGAAGAAGCAAATCCTAGCTATGAAGGCTGCCCCTTACAGCCTCATCAATGGATTTCTATATAAAATTGGGTTAGACGATGTCCTTAGAAGATGTGTACTCAACCATGAACGAGACCAAATAATGCACGAAGCCCATTATGGCCCTGCAGGAGGACACTTTCAAGCCGACACAACTGCCAGGAAAATTCAACAGTCCGGATTATGGTGGCCGACACTTCACAGAGATTGTAAAAATTTTGTTAGTCGATGTGACAGATGTCAATGACTTGGTTGACCACTGCCAAGGACAGAAATGCTCTTGATCTCTGTAAACCCTAGTCTCACATTCGAAATTTGGGCTATAGACTTCATAGGACCATTTCCTGTCCCATCCCGATGATCCGGTGCAAGATATATTATCACTGCAGTGGAATATGTTACTAAATGGGCAGAAGCTGAACCTGTCGAAACATGTTCAAGTGAGGTAGCTGCTAAATTCATCTATGAAAACATTATTACTTGATTCCGATGTCCACTCACATTGATCAGCGACCAGGGATCACACTTCATTAACAAAACCATTAAAAGCTTAACCAACCAGTTTCACATCGACCACAGACGAAGTACAGCATACCACCCTCAGTCGAATGGTGCAATTGAAGCTTTTAATAAAACACTGACCAAAGGACTGACTAAAATATGCAATACCGACAAATATGACTGGGACAAGAAAATCCCTGCAGTCTTATGGGCATACAGGACTGCGTATAAATGGTCAACCGACCAAACTCCCTTTCGACTGGTATATGGAAAAGAAGTAGTCGTCCCCCTACACTTCCACCAGCAGGAACCTATTGTTGCTCAACTACTTCATATCGATGTCGAGCATGCAAGAAAGGATCGACTGTTCCAACTCAATAAACTGGAAGAACATAGAGTTATGGCTATTCAACACCAGGAAATTCACAAACAACAGCAGAAAGCCTGGCATGACCGTAACATCAAGAACAAAAACTTGTCGGCCGGTGACCTTTCCTTACTCTATAACAGTCAAGTGAAAGGAAAACCAAAGAAACTACACATAGAATGGATGGGACCCTATGTTGTCGAAGAAATCCACCCCAATGGTTCAGTCCGACTAAAAACATTATAGGGCCTAGTATTTCGGAAGCTCGTCAATGGAGCCCGACTTAAACGGTACAGAAACTGATTCAAAAAAAAAAAAACACATAACGACTGTAACTGTCAATCAAAACCTATAAAAAGTTAGAAAAAATTCCAAAAACAAAACACTACATTTAAAAATCACCCAGCATGACAGCAACTCACCCCTTCGACAACTGACAACATTTTCATCGACCATCTTCATCGACCATTCATGCCGACCGTTTTCATCACCGACACCAATCGTCGACCTCGAGAGTCCCATCACACATTAATGGCCTTGAGCGCCGAACCAGATCCCCCAAATCACACTCGAGTATTACAGTTGGACTGTCAAGTCCGCCATTAATACATCCAGTTCGACACTCCACCATTGCCATGCCTATAAATAATGGACTGTCGAAAGTTCATTCACCACACCCCTTACACACAGAGCACTCACATCCTCTGTCGACCAGCACCCACGAACCCTGTTCAAAATCCTACCAATCCGAAGTCATGGCACCCAAACTCACATGAGCCGCCGCGAAGGCCAAGGAGTTGCAGGAAGAGGACACACCCTTGGTCCAAAGACTGAAGCATATCAAAGCTACCAAAGTCCAGGAGGGTCCATTTCAGAAACTCTGGGCCGAAATCCAAGAATGGGCATATGAAGGAAGTAAAATGACCCAGGCCGCTGAGAAAGTCCGGAACAGAACCATTCTCCAGTACCCTAATGCCCCATTGATGGCCAGCTTCGGTGGGACGAAGGAAGCGGCTGTAAAATTTATTATCAGTCATTACCACAACGGCCGATTCTACTTCGACCAGCCGATTGACATCACCGGAGATGTTATTTCGGTACTTACGGGTCTGTCGAACAAAGGCGACCTTGTCCCAATTGGGATTAAGGAGGGACTCATCTAAGAACTTACAGGCACACCAACTGGAAAAAACTCTAAAGGGTTAATGATAGGACAGATTGCGACCCAGACACCACAGATTGTGGCTAAGATAATCGTAATCACCCTTACCTTGGCCGGTTGAAGCATCGACCTTAAATTAGAGATGCTGGAGGCAGTTGACACAATTGCCACCAATGGGAAAGTCTGCCGATGGGGAGACTATGTCGCCGACATGGTCAAAACCATCTGTGAACGCTGCCAGGAGACGGGAGGTATTACCAAATTCCGCTCCCTGATTATCTGGATAGTCATGTATCACTTCTGTCTGGAAGGCAGTCCAGTCTTCCGGGAGCCGACTAGATTTCAAATGCATCGCTTCAAACCTTTCTCACAAAAAGGCACCCTGCATGAGCTAGCACAGGGGAAAGTCTTCTTGGAGACTTGGTTCCAGCAGTTAAAGGTTCGGACGATGAGGTGGAGGGTGCCCCAAAACATTTGACGAAACCTCCCGGCTGACTCACATATCCAATTAGCACTCGACCATACATCAGTATGGTACATGCAAGGTCAAGACCCCAAAGCAAAATACCTCGAATACTACCCGACAGTTGAACAAATTTTCAGAGAATTGACCCGACAGGTAGGAGCAAAGGTACCAATTCTGGAGGCTGCCAAAAAGGTCGACTTCTCTACCATCGAACCGCTGACAGACCAGGAGAAGGAGGAGGACTACGAGCTTAATCTCTATATTAGTACATTCGTGTCGGAGGATGCCCCGACCGGGACCACTAGTCGGGTGCATATTACTGTCAAACCTCCGAATGCACAGGTCATCGACCCCCAGCTGACAGAACCACAACAACCAACACTACAAATGCAGCCAACAGTGCAACAGACAACTCCTCTGGCTCTCGTTCTCGTCAAACCCACCCCAGAACCAACAGGTGAAGTCGAAGAGGACGACCCTGAGTATGCCCTATCAAAGAGAAACATCAAGAAACTTGCTAAGGAGATAGCGGTTGCCAGGAAGAGAATCAAGACACAAAAACAACAAACAGGAAGGGGCAAGCGCAAACTTATTCTTGACTCGTCCGACAATGATGAAGAACTCGTCGCCACGGCTGTCGACATTGTCGAGGACGCCCGCGCCAATAAAGTGTCGGTTGAAACTCAGTTTCAACAATATATTGAGGTAGGTGCCCCAGAAGCAAGGCCCAAGAAAGCAAAAAAACAACCGACGGCTGAAAACATCGTCGACCTTGTGTCAACCCCCCCTCCTCCATCCCCGATGCGTGTGGTCGAAGAGCAAGCACCGGAAGAACACTTGGGAGACCCCATGGAAGACTATCAAAGAGCAATTCCGGAGGAACTAAGAGCCAGAGCTGACAAAGACGCTGAGCTTAGAGCCTTCTTCGCGACGCTGCCTACACTGTTCCAGTCGGCACAGACCATACGGACGACAACTCCTCTTAAAGAATACCAACAAGTCTACGCCCAAGAAACAACGACATTCACTTGAATCGACAATGGAGGCGACGTGATTGGAGCCAGTCACTCTGTCACGAAGCCAATCGTCGCTGACACCCAGAACGAACCAACCACATCACCGTCGGAAGAAGGTATCTCTTCTGAACAAAGCCCACCAAACAGTCCCGTCACCCTTCTGTCCCCCACTCCATCTCCACATCCACCACCATCATCTCCACCACCTCCGCCACCCCCCGACTCACAACCAAACCCAGCATCAGCCTCACAGCCGGAAGAAGTCATACCAACTCCTCTAGCAGAAAAACCACCGTCCCCCATACCCCCTCCTCAAAGAGAAACTCCCCCGACTTCTCTCCCACCTCCCCAACCAGAGCAACCCTCGGCCTCCGTTCCACCGACTACAGATCCCACTTCAACTACTGCAGGTACCCAAGAGCCACAGACAGACACTCAGAAGAAAAAGAAAGACCATCATAGACCATCTGGCCTGAAGATTAGCTTAAAAGATGCAAGTTCACTAACCGACTCAGAGGTCGGCCAACTGCTCAAAACCTTGGCCAAAGAGTCAAAGAAGAGGACGGTCTCCAAAAGTAAAGAGCTCAAAGACAAGGAGGCAGAACAAGTCAAGTTTCTCGGCAAATGCAGGTCTCTCGCACACTCTGTCGGTCTAGGCCCGATCGAAGACGCTACAGATCGACCTCTGGAAAGGGCATACCAGCTTTTTGAAGGCCTGGTGTCGACCATACAAACACATCTCAAAGAGACTAAAGCAGAACAAAAGGAAGAGACCGTCCGACTCCTCTTGAACCAGCACACTGCATTTTCGGAGGATTACAAAGTATTACAAGACCATATGGAGGAATCGATTGTTACTGAGGAAGTACTGAGAGACTGGCCTACTCATTATGGGCAAGTCTATCATCAGACCAGGCAGACAAGGCAAGGCATTCAGGCCTTGGAAGGACGTAAGTCGACGGAGGCAGAAATGAGGCAGAGTATCGACGAGCAGATTGTCATGGAGAATAGCAAACTGCAGAAACTAGAACAAGATGCTCATCAGTGGGTTCAGCAAGCCCTTCCAAACTTAGAGAAGGTCAACAATATCTGCCCGCAGATGAAAAGACTCCTTGATGCTGTAGAAGAACAGAACCAAATGTTGGGTCCCAACATAGAGCACATTGTAGAAATGCCCATGGCAGAAAAGATGTCAGTACTGTCGAGTCTAACTACTCTAACGATCGACATTCAGAAAGCCTTGCAGACATGGACAGACTTCCAGCATCAGCTTTCTATCACTGCACCAGCAATAGTCGAAGTTTGCATCCAGAGAAGACCAACTATCCGTCTGCATAGTCCACCTCAGTAGCAATTTTGCAGGGTCCGCCCGACATTAACAATTTTTGTACCTCCTTGTTTCTTCGGGACGAAGAAATGTTTTTTTCGTGGGGGAGATGTAGAAGGAGCAGGTCGACATAAGTCGACTTAAATGAAGACTGACTTAGTCAGTCGACTAAGTCGATGGACCGACTAGTCGATCAGCCGACTACGTCGGTCGGCCGACTAAAACTAGTTAATTAAGTCGGCTAACTAACAGTCGTGTCGGTTCACCGAACCGACAGGTAGTTATTTTGTAATTGTTTGTAACTTGTATATATTAGGTTGTTGAGCCACACAAGACCTCAGTTCAATTCTGTGCTTTGTATGAACTCATTATAATAAAGTATTCTGTTCTATCCTATCTGTTCTTGTCCCTTGTTTCTGTATATTTATATGTTTTAGTATGTATTATTGGTAACTTTATGTGATCTGTGAGATTACAACAGTGCTAAGCCATTCTGATATGACTGTAGGATTTGTTCCTACATGATCAGATATAAGTGTTATTTCCATTCTTGGAATGGAGGTGCTTGGTCAGTTACAAGGAAAACTCAGTCTAAGGATGAGGGTCATTCTGATATGACTGTGAGATGTGTTCTCATATGATCAGATATGAGTGCATCGCCATTCTGATGTGATAGAGGGATATGTTCCCACTTGATCAGATGTAAGAGCTAAGCCATTCTATCATGGCTAAAGGATTAAGTTCCTTCCATGTCAGATGTGGGTGTTGGCCATTCTGACGAGCAGGTTGGATGTAAGGGTAAATACCATTTTCTAGGAGAATGGAGGCACCTGGTCAGTTACCAGGTAGCTCAGTCTAGGACTGGGGGGCATTCTAATGTGATTGTAGGATTGGTTCCTACAAGATCATATATGAGTGCAAGCCCTTCCACCATGGTTGTAGGATGTGTTCCCGCATGGGTGGATGTAAGTGAGAGATATTTCATCATGGTTGTAGGATATGTTCCTGCATGGGTGAAAGAGCAGATCCTTTTTAGCATGGTTGTAGGATTGTTACGAAGAGAAATTCCTATGGCTTGGGGTACCACAATAGACAACTTTACTCCAGAAATAAATCCTTTCCAATATTCAAGAGAAATCAAATATCTAACACTAAAGGATCAAAACTCGTACCTTATTCCAAACGGTTGAAGTAGATCCTCGTTGAGATTTCCAACTTCAACTTGAATTGATGAATCACTTCCTCAACAATAAGTAAACAAGACAAGCATACTATATATATTGGTGTTATATCTACTCTAGCATATATAATCAACAACGTATAAGCATTTGAAATCATCCATGGATAAAATATTCATTCAAACATACAATATTAGACAAGAAAATATATTTCTATTAATATAAAATCAGAGATTACAATGAATACAACCTCTGTCAGCATGTCTGCGAATCGAAGAAACTGAATCCCCCACTTGGGCGTCCACTACCTCAATCCTCCATCTCTCGATAGCATGCTCACAAGCAAAGGGAAAGCTTGGGAAGAACACCAAAGTGCTCCAAGGGACAAAGGGATGCAGACTCAAGCACAAGTTTTGGCAACAATGGACTATAGTTTCTTTGCTCTCAATTCTCTTATGCCTTCAATGTATCCAAAGGGTTCCTTAAATAGCTTTTCAATGGGGTAATGAAAGGTCAAATCCAAGCGATCTCAAGGCATCTGGAAGGCCAATAGATAAGTGAGTTGGCTCCATGTTAAGGAAAACTCTGAAAGGATTTGGACTTTGTACACATCCTAATGTACACGGTTTTAGAGGTCAAACCCACATATATACGCGATTAAGGGTTTAAAATTCGCGTATAGAAATTTTCACATGTTTTTAGGGATGGTCTAGGAAACATCAAAGGACAAAAAAGGTCCAAGGGGTCTAAGGAGACTACAGAGGGACAGGGGAAGGCCATACAAGTGTGATTCACCTAGTGTGGTAAAATCCGCTATAATAAGGATGTGTTCCCGCATGGCTAAATATAAGTGCTGAGCCCTTCCATCATGGTTGTAGGATGTGTTCCCGTATGGGTGGATGTAAGTGCAGAGCTCTTTCATCATGGTTGTAGGATGTGTTCCCACATGGGTGAAAGAGTATAGCCTTTTTATCATTGTTGTAGGATGTGTTTCCACATGGCTAAATAGAAGTGCTGATCCTTTTCGATAGGGTTGTGGGATGTGTTCCCTAATGATTGGATGTGAGTGCTGGGCCTTTTTGATATGATTATAGGATTGGTTCCTACATGATCAGATGTGAGTTTTGGGCGTTCCCTTCTGACAAGTAGGTCATATCTAAGTGTTGGGTGGGCCATTCTAACTTGGTGTCCGATATAAGTGCTGAAGAAGACCTGCATGGAGGCTAGGCCTACAACCAACATGAAAAAGGGCTGGAACTGCAAAACTTCCTATGATGAGAAGAACCATGAGATAGTACCTGTGGTACTGATCCAAATCAAGTGAGGATCTAGATATAGTAATGATGATCCAACAGTGATGATCCAGATCTAGTGATGATGTCCAGTGATGATCTAGATCGAGCAATGATCTAGATCCAGTGACGATGTCCAGTGATGATCCAGATCCAGTGACAATGTCCAGTGATGATCCAGATTGAGTGATGATCCAAATCCAATGACAATGTCCAGTGATGATCCTAATTGAGTGATGATACAGATCTAGTGATGATGTCCAATCATGATCCAAATCTAGTGACGATGTCTAGTGATGATCCAGATCCAGTGACGATGTCCAATGATGATCCATATCTAGTGATGATCCATATCCAATGATGATGATCCAGATCGAGTGATGATCTAGATATTGTGATGATGATCCAAATCCAGATGAAGATGACTTGAAGATGAATATGAATTGAAGATGATGAGTACTTGACAATGACCCAGATGATACAGAGAAGAAGACTTGTGCTGATAAATTGTGTCTAGAGAATACCTTCCTAGTTAAGAGGGAGTGTTGATGTAATTGTAACTTTAGAATGTATTCACTTGTATTTCTTATCTATTGCAAGCAGATGTTCATTTCAGGATGTATCGTAATGTACTTGAGTAATGTCATACCCCGATGCTTATTTTGGGAAGTTTCTATAATGAGAAAGTCATGTCAAGTCATTGTGGGTAACCCTCCTATTGGTCAAGGGTTAAAGTCCCCATAATTGTGGTGCCCTAGGGTTATTAGACTATCTTAGTGAGGTCAACCCTAGGCGAGTCATTTTAAGTCAGGGAAATAGTCCCCACCATTGTCTTAAGGATAAACCTCCTTGTTGGTCGGAGGAGGCAAAGTCCCCACAAGTTGTGGGGCACTAGGGTTATTAGACACTCTTAGAGATGTCGACTTTAGTAAGTAATTGTTAAGTGAGGTCGAAATTATGAGTGGGTTCCAAGTTAAGTGAGGCCGACATGATGGAGTGGGTTCCAAGTGAACAAAAGAATATAAATAGAGAGTGAGTCTCTCTATTTAGGACACACACACTCACTCATTGGAGCACATGAGTGAGAGAGGAGAATCTCTCTCAGTGTGAGAGAGAGAGACTGTTGTTGTCAGGAGATCATCTTACTATTTTCTAGTTTTACCTTTGGTGTTGATTTTATCTTTGAGGAAGTTGCGAGGTTTTCTCCTTTATGGTTTCCCCAAGGAAAATTCTTTGTGTCTCTTGTCTCTTGTGTTGTGCTTTTGTTTTATTGTTGTGCATGTTATTCTATCAGTTAAATATCCTAAGATCATAATGGTAGCTTGAATGATAAAAATCTAACATGGATGTGACACTATATAGATATCATTGTTTCATTGATGTATCTGAGGAATACCCGAACATATATATGCTTTGTTGTGAACACCTTGAGTTGGTATTTGGTTAAGCCCAAAATTTTTCACCATATAGCTGCAAAGCATGTGATAAGGTACTTGAAAGGCACAGTAGACTATGGTCTCAGTTATACTAGGGATCATGACTTCAGATTGTATGGCTATACAGATTCAAATTGGGAAGGAAGTGTCTCAGATAGAAAGATCATTTCAGGAGGATGTTTCAGTATGGGGTCTACCATGATCTCATTGCTAACCAGGAAGTAGTCTAGTGTTTCTCTCAACACTACAGAAGTGGAATATATTGCATATTGTTCCAGCAGTTATGAATCCATATGGCTTCAGAATATGTTGTTGTATCTATTCGATCAAGAGATGGATATACTGTGATTCTATGTGATAACCAAAGCTGCATGAAGATGAAAGAGAAACTTGTGTTCCATTATTATATGAACCACATAGAAATATGGTACTTCTACATTCATGACATGGTGCAAAAGGGAGCTATAAAGATCTAATATGTGAGCACATATGAGAAGTTTGTAGATGTGTTGACTAAGGCTTTGTCTCATGTGAATTTTGAACACTTCTGAGAAAAGCTTAGTGTTGTCTATAAGGAATTCCATTCAAAGGGGGAGTACTATTGATGATACTATGGTATCCTGGCCACAAAAGATAGATCAGTTGAGACTAATCATCCTTATAATTGATCATGTAAATCCCAAAGGAAGGATCGTCTTAAATGTTGGTGTGAGTGGACTTGATCCCGTAACTTCAAAACAAAGGATCATCCAAGATGTTGGGACTAATCATCCTTAGACTTGATCCACTAATTCCGAAAGGAAATATTGTCTTAAATGTTGATGTGAGTGGACTTGATCCCATACTAACAAAAAAAAGGATCATCTGAGATGTTAGGACTAATCATCCTTATACTTGATACCATAATTCCAAAAGGAAGGATCGTATTAAATGTTGATGTGACTGGACTTAATCCCATAATTCTGAAAGGAAGGACCGTCCAATATGTTGGGATCAATAATCCTTAGACTTGATCCTGTAATTTCGAAAGGAATGATCATCTTAAATGTTGATGTTCATGGACTTGATCCTATAATTCCAGGAGGAAGGATCGTATAGGATGTTGGTGGACTTGATCCCATAATTCTGAAAGGAAGGATTGTGTACGATGTTAGTAGTGTACTTAATCCCATAATTCTGAAAGGAAGGACCGTCCTATGTATGTATGTGTTAGCTATGATTAGTATTGGTATATCTATAGATACTTTCTCTCATAATTTTAAAAGGGAGGATTGTTTGAGTACCACAGATGTGTTTTCCATGATACCCTAATTCCGAAAGGAAAGATCATGTAGGTTGTTGTTACACATTCCATATATTATGTTACTCCAGCATTGATTTATTGATGTTGTTATTCCTATCACATGTTGTCCCTCTTATTCCATATTTATGCTAATGAGACAACCTCTTGTTGTTGTAGTTGTTGTTATTCCAACTTTATGCTTATGGTCCAGCCTCGTGCTGTCGTTGTTGTTGTTATTTTATCCTTATGCTTATGAGCCAAACTCCTACTTTTGTTGCTATTGATGTATCCATTTTTATGCAGATGATGATGTTCCATGATGTATATGATGATTGCTGGTGTTTCTTCCCTCTTCAACCTAGGTTTCCAACCTTTTTTCGTGTGCAACAAATCCCAAGATATTGGACCGACAGGGGAATGCTCAGTCGGTAGCACCTGCGACGTAGATACAGTCTCGCCTGAGATATATCTTATGGGTAACTCCTATAACCAGGTTGCCACAGTTGGGTGGGGGTTTCTTCTGCCTTGGAACCTTACCAACTTGCTTGACTGAAGTCAATGGGTGTATTTGTTAACCTTACTATGTGTAGATAATACACTACTTAACGTATCTATCACAACGATTATAACAACAGTGTATTCTTAACACATGAGTTATATATCAATAGTGCAACTCATGCATAAGAAAAATAATTCATTAGAAGAGTTTAGAGATCTAAAATGGGCCTCATAAGGGAAATAATAAAATAAGAGTTATAATAGCAAAATAAAATTTCTAAATTTTGGAGGGGAAAAAGAAAAACTACTTTTTCTTATTGTATTTTTGGCATATCTCCCTATCGATTCACCCCAATTTCAAGTTTGGGACTCGTTGGAGGTAGAATTAAATTCCGCATCCAATCCATACCCACAGTGCATACTTCTGAGGTACCCACGACACCCAAAAATGAAAATTTCAATAAAAAACATATATTAATATTAAAATACGTTTTTTATTGAAATTTTTATTTTTCGGTGCCATGAGTACCTCAAAAGTATGAAGTGTGGGTACGGGTTGGATACGGAATTTAATTTTGCATTCAACAAGTCTCCAAACTCGAAATTTGGGTGAACCCATAAGGAGATATGCCAAAAATATGATTAAAAAGTAGCTTTTTATCTTTCCCTCCTTTTTTTTACAATCTTTATCCTTATGGTTGAAATCATCATCTTGAATCCTATTGGTTCTTATAAACTGAATTTTAATGGTACAATTTTTGTTTTGAGGCCCATTTTTTACCTCAAAACTCCCCTAATGCATAAGCAAATACATAAACAATTAATCACAATATACGTTCTTACAAATTAAGTACATTCACCATAGACATTCATAGACATTAATGCGGTATAAAAACATTCATCATCTACTCAATGATATGGTATTTAACATGGAAAACCATACAAGAAAAAACACAAACATGCTCTTCATATGGCATGAGAAATATATGACATATTTGGTCTATGGACTAAGTTGCAGACTCTACTTTAGATATTATTATCTTATCTATACATACTTCTCTCATTGCTCATGCTCGATGGTGTTCAGTCACTCAATCTTCTCCTACTCGACTCCTCTATTGATCTGCACACGTCTTGGATCAACTACTCTTCCCTATACTTTTGCATACTCAGCGATAGACTACCCGACTATTCTTTTAGACACAAAACAACTAACTGACTCTGTAATTAGGTAAAAAAAATAGTAAGTGAGTAAGTATGGGTTCTTCATTATTATATACTCTTACATGTTGTTATTAGTAGACTTCATTTAGTTAGGAAACAAGTTGTCATTCCTCTTCTAGTGACATTTGTTAGTAGCCACTAACGACCTAAATTACAAACACGCTTTTATTCCTTAAAGAATGTTTGAATTTCGCTGATTCTAGTCGACCTCATACCCACCATCTTCCTTGAATTGTTGTTTTCAGTCGTTGTCTAGTTGCACACCTTTTCTAGCATGTTTTCTTTTGTTGCGGCTAATCCCATCGCATCTTTTCCTTCTATCATGGATTCTCTTCTTGGTGTCATAGCTTCCTCTTCATCTGCTTCCTGCCTTAGATCTTTCTTCCTCATTTAGTTCTTTTCTTCCCTCTGTACTTTTGTCGCAACTCATTTTCTTTCGTTCTTACCTTATTCAACAGAATTCTAACTAAGTTATTCCTATCTTTCCATAGGACTAATAGGCCCCCCAACACTCACTTGTGGCTCTTCTCGTGCCACACAATGATATTCATCAACTTTTTCATTTGTGATTACTTTTCCTTGAAAACCTTGGAATATGTTTAGTATCTCTTATGTCTCTCATTGCACATCTGCTGCTTCCTTCTGCGAGTTTTCTACAAGGTCAGAATTGAGGTGTTTTGATGTTATGAGAACAAAAAACTACACTTCTTGTATTTCCCTCTAATGTATAGGATAAATAATGTTTGTAATAATTTTTTCTTCATCCTATAACTTTGCGACTTTATCTATCTTTTGCTGATGTTATGTGTGCAACACCGTAACTTGTTGTTCCAACTTCTTCATTTCTACTGCCTCAGCCATTTTCTCTGATAAGGGTAAATTTTTCATCTCATTCTTTACCTGAGTTACTTCTATCTCAGTTGTATGCATCTCCTCTATGACTTTCTCTAGTTCAGTGTTGTCAATCAATTCTTCCCATGTCTCGGAGACTTGGTCGATAGCCTTGGCACATAATGACTCTACTTCTATCTTCTTCGCAGCTTCTATAGATTTTTTTATTCTTTATTCTATCTTGAAACATTATTTCTTTGGAGTAGTAGGGCCGACGAAACGGAAAATTTCATCGACATCATCGATTATATAAGGGATTTATGGGAAAATGAAGACAAAATCCCAGGTGCTTGCATAGGAATTCTTTTCTTTGATTTCTTCATCCCCGTAGGAAGTTAATTTTCATCATCCTTCATCCATCGTCGATTAAATATTCCATCTCATCATCTTCCCTTAAGAAAACATTACTAACTATATCTTGAGCTTTGTCCATAGTTGATGGCGATGATGCAGGATTGTTTCACTATTTTTCATTACCCAAACTGTGGTTTGGACCAACAGTTTTACCAATGGATATTGGGAATTATGGTGAATTGTTTCACAAGTCTATATGGCGATTTAGGTGGAACAATTTAGGTGTATCCAAATTTTGATTGTTTCTCTTTCATCATCAATCGATAGTGCTAGGACAACTTTTCTCCTGCAGGAACGAGAACACTTCTTCGTTAACGAAGCAGGTGGATCAGGTCAGAACCTTAATTTAGGGATGACTGAAACTTGCTTTGTTTCCAATATGATCCCTTCCTTTGGTGGAAGTTATCCAATAGTGTAATCCATAATGAACATGGGTAACACATGTTCAACAGCAGAGTCTATGATTGCACTAGAACTCAGAGTCGAAATAGCCATACTCTTTGAACAAAGTACTTACTTCGGCCCTAGGAGTTGCAGAGAGAAATTCCTCATTCAAGTGAAACATAATCAAATGAAGGTGAAGGGTAAATGATAATAATATCTACCCTTTCAATCAGTCATACCTTCACATGCACATATATTGAGTGGGACAGTGACAACATGATCTGTCACGTCGGACACCTTTCCGAATCATCATATAAAAACCACTATGTAACCCATCACTTTTCCCTGTGACATCATTTTCATTATTATGCAATCATGATGTAAGTGACTTAAAAGTGAGTCGCCATTTAAATATTTCAATCTTTTCAAATTAATGATGGTATCGAGTCTTAATGAGGGCCATCTATCACTTCTATGACTCCAATGTTTCTTGAGACAACGACACACTTCCTCTGATCTATAGTCTTCTGATGGAAAAGTTACTTTTGTGTGAAAGACTAAGTGTCTTCACCCTTATTTTTCTATGTGCAAAAAAAACAGGGCCTGCGGCACTTTTCTTCTCCCTGCAGAGGACTATTAGTCTGCAATAGTCTTTTCTTTCATGACATCATATTTCCTGCAGCTAAAAAATGAAAAAAAAATGTTTCTTCTTTATTTTCCCTCTTTTCTCTCTCTCTCTTTCTCTCCTTTTTTTAATGTGACCAAGTCACGACTGTCATGATACGGATTCAACCAAATTTTATTAATCAATCCTTTCAATGGTGTTCTATATTTATTTTGTAACTACACTACACCTCCAATAGTTATATCAATTACAATGTACGATCCAATCCAATCCATTTTTAACTTAATAGGATGTTTGAAGAATTTTATATCATACATAAGAACAAGTCTTCTAACCTAAATTTGTTTGTTATTATTGTGTTGATCATGCCATACATTCTATCTTTCGTTTTCAATGTTTTGGTGATACCCTATGACAAAATGTTCTTCTTCCATCTGCACAAGTTGTGACAATATGTCCTCGACAACATCAACATCTTTTATCTCCGTGATCTTTGTGATTCTTATACTTGGCACAATATACTCCATTGGCATCACAACTTTATGTCCATACACCAAGAAAAATGGAGTGTTTCATGTCAATTGTTTACAAGTCGTGCGATATGCCCATAATACAACATAAATTTTCTAATCCCAATCATCTCTTTGGACATTACAAATATTTTCCAATGCATTTTCCATAATCTTGTTAAATTCTTTGACAACACCATTTGCTTGAGGGTGATATGGCGTTTCCTTTCTATGTTTAATTTGGAATTCCTCCATCACTTCTTTAATCAACTGGTTGAAAAAGTGCATACCTTTATCACTTACTAATATCTTTGGGCATCCAAATATTGTCACGGCATTTTTGAACAGAAACTTCACAACAGTCAAAGAAGTACAATATTTTACTACTGCTGCTTCATCCCATCTTGTCAGGGAGACAGTCGCAATGATAATATATTGTGCCCATGTGCACTTCCCTGTTGGGTTGATATGGACCACAAAATTAATGACCCATTTATCAAATACCCACAAAATTACTTTAGCTACCAAGGGAATTTCATCATGGCACAATGGATTTCCATTTCTTTGGTAGATATCACAATTCTGACAATAATCTCGGGAATGTGCATGCATTGTGGGACACCACAATCCTTCTTGCAAAATATTGTGCACCATATATTTTCTAGCGTAATTCCCTCCTGCAACACCTGCATGTGCTGCATTCAATATCAACGGTCACTCATGTTCTAAGATGCAACGACAAAGAGTCTCATTAGGACCCATCTTATACAATTTTCCTGTAATCAGCTGGAGGTACGCAGCTCGCACAACCAACTATTTCTTCTATGCGTTGGTGAATTTAACTAGAGAATAACCTGTAATAAGTTTTTTATGATATCACTATACTGATAATCAAATATGGTTATCCCAAACAATTGTGCATTAGGGAGACTATCATCTAGCTTACCAGGATCTTTGCCACTTTCGATACTTGAAAGATGGTCTGGTCCTAAGTTTAATCGATCATCAGGATTAACAATTACTTCAAAAACAAATTCTTGGAAGAGGAGAAGCCACCAACAGATATTCCCCCCCAACACTACCTTATTGACAAGGTATTTGAATACATACTGGTATGTGTACATTTTAAAATGTCCACCCAATAAATAGTGTCTGAATTTTTGCAGAGCATATACCATCGATATACCTTCTCTTTCTATCATGGTATAATTCTTATTTGTTGTAGATAATTTTCTTTTGGTGAAGGATATAGGATGGTTAATTGACCCTTTAGAAGGTAGTGTTAGTACCACGTCGAGCATGAAAGATGACGCGCCAACATGTACATGGAAGTCTTTCTTCCAGTATGGAAATACAAGTATGGGTGTTGTAACAATGTTGTTCTTCAACGTGTCTAGAATATCTTGGAAACTTTTTATCCACTGGAACTCAATATCTTTCTTTCATAACTTTTCCATCGTAACAATCACCTCCTCATATCCTTTGATAAAAATTCTATAGTATCCTATGTTTCCCAATTTTGCGTGCAATTGCTTAATTATGGTCGTCGGTGGTAGGTCAAGGATGATCAAAATTTTAGGAGGATCGACCAACATTCCATTGTAACAGAACACATGGCCCAACAAAATTCCAAATGGGGTGCAAAAGATGAATTTCTTCAAATTTAATGAAATTTGATACTTGATATAGTGTTCCAACATCATCCTAAGGATTTCAATATGATTCCTAATGATCCCAAACACTGTCCAATCATCGAAGTAGACTTCAAGAAATTAGTGAATACAATATTTAAAGGCAACAACTACTATTTTGAAAAAAAATAATAGGAGCATTCTTAAGTCCAAAGGGAATTACCATATACTGAAAACACCTCCACTCCATCACGAAGCTGGTATTGTAACGATCTTCCTTAGAAATTTGAATATGATGGTAACCAAAGAAACCATCAATGAATGGATAAATATCCTCACCCCTGATGCTCTTGAGTAGCTCACTTGTAAAGGGAGTCAGAAATGGGTCATGAAAATAAGCGTCCTTTAGTTTTCTTAGGTCGACACAGATTCTTACTTCACCCATATCCTTTTTGTCTTGTACCACTATTGAGATGATCCATTCAAATTATTTGATAGGATCTATAATACCCATGTATAGCATTCGGTCCAGCTTTGATTTGACTTTCTCTTTATACCATGGATTCAGTCGGTATGATTATTGATTAGTCGGTTTTGCATTGGGCCTCAAAGGTATTTTCATCTATCCCAGATATCCAATGATCCCTTTTATTTCTATTTTTTTTAGGGAATAGATCCTGGAACTCATGTAATAAGTCTGTGATCTTTCCTACAGTCTCATCATCCCAATAGTCTCTCATATTGGTGAAATTTGGATTTTTTGGTGAGCCAATATTAAATTTCTTAATTTTTGAGTGGAATGAGGAATTGGTTGCTAGAAATATCAAGTCCTTCCACTTTGCGCATACCTTCATATTCTGGAATGTTTACGTTGAGCAGGTCATCATCATCAGGTTTTCCCGTCACATTGTAGCATTCCATTTGATAGTGGATTGACGTTTTATTCTGGTTGAAAGTTGTCATCATGAAAGGGATAGCTTCTAATATATTCTCTTTCATCACTTGTAATGCAGCATCAATCTAAGGGTGGTCATCTGCAAACTCAAATGTATGTGTGAAGCTAGTAGCTAACTCATCCCATTCAAGAGTTCCTTGTTGCAACTCGACTGATGTATACCAATTCATTGGTATAATGTCTAATGTATGTATGAAGTGATGAACCCACTCCTTTCGTGAATATTTCTTCCATGTCGTGTTAGAATACTCAATATGATTAACATGATCTGTCAGTCTTGTATATTTGCGACTATAGAAATTTAGACAAAAATCAAATTTTTTCCAAACACTTAGTTAAACCCATATTTCACACTTTAATTGCCATTAAGTAAAAATACTTCACATGCATAAAACCCAATAACCATGAAGTTTAAACACTGAAAAAACTAAGTCTGTAGAAGTGGGAAAAAAATAGTATACTGATAAACCCATAAAATAACATAAATTTTAGTCAATGTGGCCCTGGAAAGACCCCCCTTGGGAACAAGATAATTTTATGACAACATTTTTAGGAAAAAATGTCAATTTACAGCAGCATTTAAATAAGCATTTAATGCATATACCAATTCCTTGATTTCCATTCACCACCTCGATTTTTGTGCCTAGCTGGTAGTATTTCCTGTTCGAATTCAATAATAACAACCCACCTATAAATTTGTGCCCATATCCTCGAAAAATGTGCACAGTCAATCTGTCACAGTACAGGCCCTCAAAATTTGTTCCTAGTAGTCCATACATTGTACGACCTCCTCGAAATTCATGCCTAGCAAGTATAGTATGGATTGTACAATAGAGTACAAACCAATGGAAATAAAATTTGTTCAGATGCATGCCCATCTCCTTGGGATTCATGGCCACTTGAGGGAGAAAAAATTCCTTGGGATTCATGCCCACTGGAGAAAAACAACTCCTTCTCTCTCTAAAAAATACCCTAGTGAAAATGATCACTCTTGGAAAATGTTTTATTTGTCTTGCACACTACCATAGGCTCTCTCTTATAACTTGAGAGTTAGTTTTCAACTTCCATAATCCCTAAATCCAAAGGCCAAGATTAAATCTTTCCTTTTTAGATGAATGGTTGAGAAACTTTCCCTCCAAAAATAATTACTTTTAATTTTAATAAAGAAACCATTTACTTTGTGAAATAAGTGCACTTTATCTCATAAAGTCACTTTTTAAAATTAAAACAAGGGAATACGTTATAAAAAGTCCCATTACACAAGAGTCACTTTTAAACTTTATAAAACACCATTACAAAGTAAAGTATCCTATCTAGTGCATGGCCACTTCAGGATATAAGACAAAAACATGCAGAGTGCCTCCATAGCTAAATCAATAACACTCCCTCTTAGTGAGGGAGGTATTCACTGTTGTCATTAGCAAGTCCCATCCTAAAATCCATCACACTATTTGCAGTAGGATATCCTTCTGAACCTGAAACTAACGCTACTACCTACACAATACTTGAATCTGGAGATAACCTCCTAGAAGCCATCATGAACCTTGAGCTCCTAGGAAAATCCACTCTCCAATCTTGATCATTGGTTCTCTCATACTATATAAGTATCCTGTCAGTACTCGGAAGAGACTCCCTCTCTTCCATTAGAACTCGAGACTGTACCCTTGGCACCACTCTAGCCTTAGGAGCGCCCTGCTCCCCATTCGATTCATCAAACCTGGGCTATGCATTGAACTTCTACAACTCACCGAACCAATCAAAAATCAGTTGTGGATCAATCAGTCACACTCTCTCTAATTATATATAAACATGTCCCATACCATATCTATCTGAAATATGTACACATGTCACCTTCATAACAATGTCGAAAAACCTAATCCTCCAAGGCTGAGACTAAGAGCAAGTTAAAGCTCATCCTTCAAACAAAAAGGACCCCATCCTGATCAATGTATCCTTCATGACTAAGATGGAATATGAAATTTCCAACTCCTCACACTACACGTTCTTATCACCCTTCTGACTGAATGAACTGGTTAGGACCCGTCTCAGAAGTGATACATAATATATCTCATATTTTGGTCATATGATGAGAGGCTCCACTGCCAACATACAAAGTACCATTATAAACAACTCCATTGATACTGACACTAGAAATAAGGGAGAAAAACAATAAATCCTTCTCAAATCTTCTCGCAAAGTCCTCTTCTTTTGTTGTAGCTGCAACAATAGTATCCTCCTCCTCCTCCTTCTTCTTGAAACACTGATAAGAAAAGTGGTCATACTAAATGCAAGAAAAACATTGAACTTTTCTCAAGTCCTTCTTGGACTTCTTCTTTCTCTTAGCAGAAATAGAAACATTCTCTTCATTAACACCCTCCTTCTATCCACTGCCTTGAGATCCTTCCCAAATCTCCTCCCAGGTGAAATTATCCCATAGTCTACCCCAATCAGGAAGGTTTTCTCGAGAAACCACACACTTCACAAAGAATTCCCATTCCTTTGTGAATCTTTCAAGGCTATCCTCACCAAATCAGAATCGAAAATGAGTTATCCAACTACAACTACCTCATCTTTTAGCTGGTCCACCTCGGTAAGAAAAGATGCTATATCCTCACCCTTGGCCATCCTTGTTCCCTATAGTTTTTCCTTGAGAGACATTATTTGGTTCTCATTCTTATCCTCATACAAGCCTTTCAATCCGGTCCACATTTCATAAGAAATATTCTTCTCAACCACATGTGGAATAAGGTGGTCCCTTATACCATCTAGAATCATCCTCTCTGCTTTGTCCTCTTTTACTTCATGAATATCCAAAGAAATAGGATTGGATTCAAGAGGACATACCACGATCCTAACCATGATCCATAGTCTACATTCCTTGAGAACAATAGTAATATTGACTTTCCATTGCAAGTAGTTGGATATACCATCCAACCGATCCTCATATCTTATGCAAGCAACCATATCTATTGTAAAAGGAAACAATAGATCACCAAAATAATAAGAGTTTCACTCTTTCCCCACCACATGCAAGTCACATCTAGATAAGGTATTCCAATACACAAGTTGTTAAAAAGACAACAGGAACCCTTTGCCAAACAACTCAACAATACTATTGTACCCACAATTAGTTGTTAACACATAGCCTCTTCTACGATACCACGTATAAATTATGACAAAATTCAGACTTTTTCCAAACACTTAGTTAAACCCATATTTCACACTTTAACTTCCATTAAGTAAAAATATTGCACATGCACAAAACCCAATAACCATGAAGATGAAACAATGAAAAAATAAGTCTGTAGCAACAAAAAAGAAATAAAACAACAGTCTGATAAACCCATAAAACAACATAAATTTTGGTCAATGTGATAGTTGAAAAACCATCCCTGAGGGAAAACAGCCCAAGAGAATTTTATTGGAACATTTTTTAGAAGAAAATGTAAATTTACAGCAACATTTAAAGAATCATTTAATGACTGTACCAGTGCCACCATTTTTGTGCAGCACC
Source organism: Pseudotsuga menziesii (assembly GCA_001517045.1). Lineage (NCBI taxonomy): Eukaryota > Viridiplantae > Streptophyta > Pinopsida > Pinales > Pinaceae > Pseudotsuga > Pseudotsuga menziesii. Next base: position 256,728 of record LPNX010286211.1, on the reverse strand, counting down.
TTAATTTCCATGCCCAACTAACAATATGGATTGTGCCGCCTCCACAACAACAACCCACCTCAAAATTTGTTCCCATATCCTTGAAAAACATGCCCAGTCAATTTGTCACAATATGGCCCCTCAAAATTAATACCCAGTAGTCCGCACAGATAACCTCCTCGAAATTTGTGACCACCAAGTATAGTATGGACTGCAGGTTAAAGTACAACTCAACTAAAAGAAAATGTCTTGGGATGCATGCTCAATTCCTTGGGGTTCATTCCCACTTGAAAAAAATAATTATCCTTGGGATTCATGCCGAAATGAGAAAAACAACTCCCTCTCTCTCTGAAAAACTTCCCTAGACAAAATGGTCACCCTTGGAAAATGCTTTCCTTGCCTTGAAAACTACCCTAGTATCTCTCTTAAAACTTGAGAGTGACTTTTCACCTTCTACAATACCTAACTCAAAAGGCCAATATTAAATATTTCCTTTTGAAGATCAATGGTTGAGAAACTTTCCCTCCAAAAGTGGTTACTTTTAATTTTAATAAAGTCGCCATTTACTTTATGAAATAAGTGCACTTTATCTCATAAATTCACTTTATAAAATTGAAACAAGGGAATAATTTGCAAAAAGTCCCATTACATAAGAGTCACTTTAAAACTTTATAAAACACCATTACAAAGTAAAGTAGGCTTGCTAATGCATGGTCACTTCTGAATATAAGACAAAAACATGTAGAGTGCCTCCAGAGATAAATCACTAACAACGACCATTATAATTGATATCTTCTCCAAATATGATCTCCAACAATCTTCTACATTGTATCCATTCAGAGATATATTTTTTATGTGTACCCCACCATCTAGTAGGTTTAGCTTTCAACACAAAGTCCAAGGTAGACAACCATTGTGATTTTGTATCCTTCGCTTCAAACTCTGTTAGAAAAGGTGCAAGGATGGGTAAATTTTTTTATGTAGGTAGGTCACTTATCTCAACTCCTACTTGTCACACAGAGCTTATGATTCATGTGCATTTCCTCATATATACTTCGTGCGTCTGATTCTGCCAAATTTTCTAATGCTTCACACGAATCAGATGTACAGGAGCTAACACTCCACCAACTCAACTTTCCATAAGCTATTGTATTTATATAATCATCTCATGTAGATGTGATATTATAGATATGGTTAAGATAGTCATCTTGTCCTTCACCATGCACTGGTTCAACACACCTATCCTCCTAGTGGATCAATTTGCGCGACCACCTGTATCTTTGAATCTTCAAATGATAAGATTATTCTCTTAAAATTTATGATGGTCTAGTTGTCTATTGCCCAATTGATCCCCAAAAGTGCACGATATGGGTTTGTATCATCAACAATGTCAATCACCTCGAAATACGCATATTTTATCAGGACTTCCACCTCAACAGGTACCTGAGTCAGTTGACCAATAGGTAGGACCTTCGACTGATTTTCTAGCCTAAGATGAATTGGAGACCAATCCAGTCACAATTTTCCCATGCTTTCCCATATCTATCTTGTCAAAAAATTGACATAAAATCCCATGTCTAAAATGATATAATCCATATCATAATCACCTATATGTGAAGTCATTCATACCTCTCAACCCGTTTTTAATCTCTTTCCAACATTGTGAAGTCTTTTGAATGGTCGGATCTCACAGTGCATTTCTTCTATTAAAGCTTCAATTCTGTGACAACATATTTATCGTGGATCAATGATAAGAAAATTTCAAAAAATTATTTAAGTTTAATAACCTTAACTTTAGGTTTCTTTCAAAGTAGTTGATCAAATCTCTTAGGAATATCCCTTACTTGTCCTCTTGGTAATATGGGAGAATACGTCAACACTTGATTCCTATCAACAGATTCTGGTCAGGAATCTAAGAAGATTTCCTTTTCTCTCTGGACCTGGAATGATACTTTATGTTGTGTTGTCGGTTTCACCTATGGTTGGTCATGCTATGCATTTTGGTATGCTCCAGTCCTAGCACCTCCTCTTACAATGACATTAATGTTTGCTTCTCTCGGATCAGCAAATATCATCTGGATGTTCTATTGAGGGTTCAGTTTGGGATTCTACAAGGGAACTCGATTTCCTGTATTCTTGGAATGCCACTTTTAATCAATTGAGGAAAGTCATCAACAGTGTGGTCCATAGATTTACAATACGAGCATGCATTCACAGGACTCAACAATATCGAATGAAATGTCTTGGTTTTCCACAATTATAGCTCATGATTTAGCCTCTTCTACGAACAAATAATTTTCCTCCTTGTTGTTTTCCTCAACCCTAAAAATTTCTAGTCCCCCTAGGTTGAGAGTAATTTTGTTGCGGTGGATACAAGTCTTGTTGATACTGGGTTAGGGATACAAATTTTGTTGATATTGGGCCGATGGATATTGAGCATGTGGGTATTGATCTTGCGCTCGCTTGACTTGTATTTGCTCGACATTCTTCATCTGGTAGGTGTCCACTATTTTATCCTACAACAGATGGTATGCTCTGCAATCCTTCTCATCATGTCCTACATATTTACAAAAATTACAATACAGACTACCGAGTGCACTTACAATCTTCTACAATTACAAGAACATTTCTGAATGATGACCTTAGGCCTAAAATATTCAACACCAAGGAATCACGTGTGTATTGGTCGGGTTTGGTACTCCTGCTGTGACATAGTTCTTGAGCATCAGAAAGTTATCTTTATGGTTTCCCTCCATTATATAATAGGTACAAAAGATTTCTTCTTGAATATCTTTCCCTTTCTCAATGTTTTGTAGTTACAACGTAAGATTAGCTAGCTTCGACTGAATCTGCATCACTCATGCATGGTGTCTCCAATCGATAAGGATTCTAACTTCATTGATATCTCCAGAACTTTTTTTGTGACACAATATTATGTTGCATCAAAGGGATTCATATCTGCAGCAACAACGTTGTAATGAACCATTCCTTTTGTTGCACATCTGACATCTGAAAGCTTACTTTGGCCATCAATGTCGTAATAATTTAGTCAAAATCCCAAACTGAATTTGTAGGTAACTGTTTGATTTCTTTAATTTTTGTGATGCATTGCGACTCAGATTTTGGATTTTTGAACTCGTCTATTAATCCCACTAGAATTTGATCAAGTCTTTTCTATGAAACTCCCGCTATAACTATAGAAAACTTCATGTACAATTCCAATGCACAAACTCTCAGAATTGTGACCATTTGTGCTTGCTTTATCGCTTCATCTTGGACCTGGCACATGCTCCATACAGATTCACATAGAAACCAGTGTTTCTCGAGGTCTTCTAAATCATTTCCATTAAATATAGGAAACTTAATATCATTTCCAACTCTTATATTGGCTCCTCTTACACTTGGATAAAAATTTTGACTAACCAAACTCTCTTATGTGTTATTCACAGTGTTATTATTACTTGTATCTACAAAAACAAGGGGAGATGAGTTTTTCTATATTACCTCCAAATATGTGCATGGGTTTGTAGGTGTATCGTACTCATGCTCTTGATGTTGAGCTTCTTCTTCTTCTTCTCTTTCAGATATCGGCTCATATTCATCTTCTTTGTTGCAAGAGCCTTCATCAAGATGTGATGATAGCCCGTAATCTTCTCCTCTGGTCGTACTACAACTTCCTCACCCTATCACAATTTTTCTTCTCTTTCCCGACCAATATCTTCTTCCACTCCTTAAATGTCCACCTTCTAGTTTAGTATTAGTTTTCTCCATTTTTCATGCACTTCTTCTGGGACATATCCCAATTTTTTACGTAAATTCCTTCTAACTATCAAAATCCATTCTCAAGATTCCTTTCTCACATACAAGCATCTTTATCAAAATTTTCAAAGACGTTAAGTATATTCCTCGCTGTCCTCGGAAAAAATTTATTTCTACCTCACTATATGAGTTTATTGTGTCGACAATAAACTCAATAATGTATCCATCCAAAATACTTTCTACCCAAAAATAGACAGCCATCGACATAGGGTTCCTAGTAATTTTCAAATGCTGAATCAACTCAGGGTTGCACTCCATCGGTTCTCCTCCTCAAAAAAAAATTCTCTGGGTTACTAATTTCGATAACCATTCATGTAAAAAAATAGGGAACTCAGAAAATAAAATCTCATGAATATCCATATAAATATATCCCTCCAACAACCTTGTCGGATTCAATTGTGATCCTTTACTTTCTTCTTGCGTAAACTCAAATGCTTAAAAAACCACCCAGGATTGGATTTATATCTTCCTCGGATGCAAAAACATGTCCCTCACAAAAATGATTCACGGTACCAGCAACGAAACCATTTTTTGGTGTTTCTTCCCTCTTTGACCTAGGTTCATACCTTTTGTCGTGTGAAACAAATCCCAAGATATCAGCCCGATATAGGAAGGCAAAGTCAGAAGCACCTATGACGTAGATGTAGTCTCACCCAAGATATCTCTTATGGGTAATTGCAATAACTAGGTTTCCGTAGCTGGGTGGTGGTTTCTTCTCCCTTTGTACCTTACAAACTTGCTCAACCAAATCCATTGGGTGTATGTGTTAACCTTACTGTGTGCAGATAAGAAACTACTTAACTTATCTATCACATTCATTATAACAACAATGTATGCTTAACACACATGTTATTTATCTATAATGTGACTCATGCATAAGAAACCTCATTCATAAGAAAATACATAAACACTTAATTACAATATACGTTCTTGCAACTTAAGCACATTCATCATATACATCCATACCCATTCACATGAATTCATGCAACATAATCGCATTCCTCATATACTCAATGACACAATATTTAACATGGAAACCCATCCATGAAACACCAAAAAGGTTCTCTTCATCGAACATGAGAAATATATGGCACCTTTGGTCTGCACATTAAACTTCAAGCTCTGCTCTAGATATTCTTTTATTATCTATACATACTTCTCTGTCTGCTCATGCTCTATGGCCTTTTGATGCTCAATATTCTCCTACTCAACTCTTCTATTTATCCACAGACAAACTGGATCAACTACTCTTTGCTATAATTTTGGGAACTCAGCTGTATACTACTCGACTCTTCTTAGATACACAAACCAAACAACTGAGTCAATAATTAGGTAAAAAACTAGTAAGTGAGTAAGTAGCCTGCACACATCCTGAGTTCTTCATTCTTATAGACTCTTACATGTCACTATGATCTGACTTCATCGAGTTAGCCAATAGGTGATCATTTCTATTCTGGTGACATTTTTCAGTAGGAAATAACGACCCAAATTACAAATATTATTTTATTCCTTGCAGCACGTGTGATTCCGCCAATTCTAGTTGACCTCATACCCATGATCTTCCTTGAACTGTCATCTTGCAGCCATTGCGCTGCTGCACCCCTTCTCTAGCATGTTTCCTTTCATCACAGCTAATATCATCGCATATTTTCCTTCTTTTGTGACTTATCTTCTATCTCATATTTTCTTCTGTCATGGCTTCTCTTCTTTCTATCACAACTTCCACTGCGACTACTTATTTCCTTAGCTCTTTCTTCCTCTTCTGATCCTGTAATTCATTCTCTACTTATGTCGCAACTCCTTTTCCTTCTTGCAACTGAACTCTTTACCTTCTTGGGCATAATTCTAACTAAATTATGCCTATCTTTCCTTGAGGCCAACAATGATGCCCCAATTCCATGCTGCAGATGATGATTCAGTTTCATGGTGCATAAGATGATGTTCTAGTAGATGATGATAATTCTTTGGCTCCATGTTGTAGGTGTTTTTTTAGTTCCATGCTACAGATGATGATGCTTCAATTCAATGTTGCTGATGATGTTCTAGTTCCATGTTGCAAATGATGATGCCCCAGTTCCATGTTGCATATGATGATACTCTAGCTCCACGTTGAAGATGATGATCTTGTTCAAAAATTGTGATGATCTATAGATTTAGTAGACCATGTTCCAAAAGATGATTTTGATGATGCCTCCTCTCTCCTTCGGATGTTGTGTAGAGACACACTAGTTGTTGTTTTTATTAGTAGAATACCCTTCTTATTAAGGGGGAGTGTGGAAATAATGTAACTTTGAAGAATATTCTACTTGTACGTCGCACTATTATTATTCCTCCTTCAAAAGATGTTACTGATGTAATATTTCATATAAAATTCATGAGGTAAACCCTCTATTGTAAGTCAGTTCAATAACACCTAGAAAATAATAATATAATTACTATTATGAGATTTCATAGGTAGGTCAGCCCTGTTAGTTGGACAGGTCGACTCAATTAGGTTAAATGTGAGTTGGGAAGTTTTTTATAAATGGGGATGTTCCCTCCCTCATTTATACACACTCACTCATACTTGTATTACACAAAAGAGAGAAATAAGGATGGACAGAGAAGGATGAATAATATCTTTGTTGTTTTGGATCTTATGCTTGGGGTTTGGTATCACTCTCTATGATACCTTGTTCTTTGGTCATTGCATTCTGGTAATCTATATTAACAATGTTTTTGCTGGGATTTTTTCTTTAGGGTTTCCCAAGGTAAATTTTTGTGTACCTCGTGATTGTGTTTCTTTTAGTGATCCTCTTTATGATGTTATTGTGAAAATGTATTAAATGCTTATCAAGTTAGGACTTAATCTATCAAAACATAGAAAACTTAACACAACTCAACTAGGAGCAATCCTTATTTGCAAGTATCAACATGCTGATTTCAGGCACCAACCTGTACGGACTTCTATATGCATAAGAACCAACTTGATGTCTTCGGGAATCGACGTGAATGAATATCTGTCCCTTTTGTGCGAGATCCAACTCACATTATTCATGCACCAAGCTGTTGGAGACTAGAATATCTTTTTTTGTTCTTCAGGTGCAACTAATTGGAAGATCTAACTCTCAATTATATTTACTAACACCAACTAGGAAGAAGCTATGAATCCTTCATTGTTTTACCAGCTCCAACTGGAAGGAATCTATGCCTTCCTGATTTGAGTTACCAATTGCAACTGGAAAGAATATATGACTCCTTAAATTTTTTTACTAGTACCAACTAGAAGGAAGTTGTGATTTCCTTATTTGATTTACTAGCACCTACTAAAAGGAAGCTTTGATTTCCATTCCTTTCCCCTTCCGACCTCCATGATAATAAAGTATTCATTTGTCAAATTTGAAATATGCAATTGCGTTATCTACGATTTGCAACTTTTGCAATCTGCGAATGCTACAATTTCTATGATCTGTGTCACAATAGTTTGTGATATGTGACAGTATTTTATTTATAAATTATGTGATCTACAACCTTTGGATGTATTTGATTCTGCAACACTCTACCACTTCTGTGATTGTACAATCTATGTTATTCATGGAGTATATTTTCCAGACATAGGATATCTATCTAATTTGCACACCTTTTGGTGCTCATATTCTTTGTATTCATGCAATATGGCTTGATTGTATAAACTTATTCTATTATCAAAGAGCCATCAAAACCCCAAGACTTATAAGTATTCCCAGTCAGAATATCATATCTTCTTCTATCTTTAAGTCACAAGCTTACTTATATTATTCCATATCTTACTTGTTTATTGTGCCGACAAGTTGGCTTTCCTTTTACTCAGGGATTCCCAAACTTGCTTAGTTCTTGCTCAATCTAACCACCATGTTTTATATTATGTTGGTGTGCACCCTTTAACAATTAAAATCTATGGGGTTTTTTCACTAACTCACATTGTGTTGGTGGTATTTGCACACATATGTGCCATGCCTAGGTGGGGTTTGCACACTTCTTGACCTTCCACATTTCCTTTGCATATACTTCTTTAAACTGGTATGAACCCTTCAGTTTCTTTGCATATATTTGAATTAGAATTGTTAAAGAAAATTCTAAGTTACTTTATGAATTACTTCAAATACACATTTGTGCACACACACATTTATTTTGTTTAAGGTTGAAAACACAAGTAATTGCATAAAAAAATCTTAATTTCAATTCATTAATTTGTGAATCAATACAATATTTGTCATTACTTTGTTTGCACCATGTCTCTTTGTGCAACTGCACAATTTTGACATCAATGACAATACTAATGTTCAACATGGAATGTAGAATTTAGAGCCCCACAAACATAACCTTCCATTCTCGACTACTCAACCATAGACAACATATCCTTATCCACCACATCTGAAATGTGAAGAAAGAGTTTCATCTTCCAACCTTCAATACCAACGCTCCTATCCTTAGAAAACTATTTCAAAACATCTACAATTTCATCCAAATAAACAAGTTTCCCAATAACTGAACCTTCCTCGGGGTTAAAGAAAGAAGGTAAATGACTATTCACCTTCAACTATGCATCAATATCACAAGAAACCGAGTCATTAAAATGTTCCTTAAAATGTAATTTGTCCATCCTTTGCATATCATTTTGAGCTTTAACCATATTACCCTTATCATCCATCATCTCCCATATGGATTTTATATTTCCTATGCAGGAAGAATATTGATGAAAAAGTCTCATATTTTTATCACCAAGTGCAACCCATAATTCATGACTTTTCATCCTCCATTCCATTTCCTCATGTTTTAATAGTAGAGCTTTTTTCTCTTTTTGACTCGAGTGAGGTCGATTTAACATCTTGTTTCAATATATAGTCGTCATTGTTTACCATGATCAACTTCATTTTCACTTCAATCCTTTTGTACTATTTTGACATTAATATCTAATATTATTAATATATGAAACATTTTTAAAATACTAAATTATTTTTAGAACATCAAATTCAACAATACATTCTTTTATAATAAAAAAAATCAAATTTAAATTTCAAAGTGAAATTATAAATAACAATCAAGTCATAGTTGCAAATATTAATAAAACAGCTTATCTTCTTTTATAAATAAGAATACATAATCCAAAACTCAAACTAACCTTTTTTTAAAGGAAAAGAGATTCTAAAATTAATTTAAAAAATATTAAATTATAATTATGTTTATATGTCTAAAAGTTCATGTTAAAAACTATATTAAATTAAAAAGAAAAAGTGGAAAATGAGAGAAATTTTCACACTTTCAAAAGAGCATAAAATATAAAAATTGTATATTTTTCTTTTGGAAATTAGTTTAAAGATTGCATAAGAAAATATTAAGAATATTAATGGTACTATTTCAATATAAACATATGGGTTTATTTAAAGTTTCCATAATGTATCTAAATTTTATTTTATTTTTCTATTTCTAATGAATGCGATCAACTATAAAAATAGTATTTTAATGATCTATAGGCCAATCATAATTCAACATTTATGAAAATATTTTGAATTAAAAAAAATTAATATGGTTTTCCTTAAACTTAAAAAATGCATTGGGGTTCTTGTGAAACTAATAAGGCCAGGTGAAACATATCATCTCTTCTTACTAACATTTCTATTTTTTAGTGAAAAAAAGTAATTAATCATTATATATAATTCAATGTTAAACACATAATGATTTTTTAAAATAATTGGAGACATAATATTGAAATAATGGATTATAAAGGAAAAGTTAATTTTAAAAACTATATTAAACTAAAAACTAAAAATGGAAAAGAGATAATTTTCGAACACTTTAAAAAAAGCATACAATATAAGCTTAAAGCTTACATAAGAAAAGATTAAGAATATTAATGGTACTATTTCAATATAAACATATGCTTTAAGTTATATAAAATTTTGGAAAAAGATTAAGAATATTAATGATACTATTTCAATATAAGTATATGGATTTAAGTTATATAAAATTTTGGAATATAGATATATATATATATGAAGTGACAATAATAAAACATTGGAGTGAGAGCAATACAACACTCTAACATAAATATTTTGTGATCTTTTTTAAGTTTTCATAATATATCTAAATTTGATTTGATTTTTTATATTTTTAACTAATGCAATCAACCATAAAAATAGGCTTTTAAAGATATATAAAATCCAACAAATATAAAAATAATTTAAATAAATAAAAAACATATTAATATTAGTTTTCTCAAACTTAAAAATATAAATTGGGATTCTCGTCAAACTATTAGCCTCCCATGAAAGATATACATGACAAAGACTAATAACACGTTGTTATTATTTTAAGTGAAAAAAGGTAATTAATCATTATATATATATTTCCATGTTAAATGCATAATGAATTTTTAGAATGATTGGAGTAATTATATTTAAACCATGGCTTACAAAGAAAGAAAGAAAGAAAGAAAGAAAGATATATATATATATCGGATATTGTTCCATACTCGAGTCAAAACTCCTTATGGCTTAAGAAAGGTTGGCATAAAGATGCAAAGTCTAAGCTAAAACATTAAGGGGAGTTCAAGAAAATGTTAGTATGCAAGTTATTGATAATATTAAAATTAGTATTAGTTTCATGTGCTATGTGTCTTTTGTAGTGAGATTTAATGAGAGGTTGGGTTCGAGATATATATTGAATTATTAGATAAGATGGGAAGTCGAACTCATGAAAGGTTGTCAATGGAAAGGGAAGCGTATCTTAAACCAAGAGGATGATTTAGGGAGGGCCATAAGGGCTCAAAAGAAGGCAATGTGGGAATCCAGAATGTTTGAGATCGAGCTTCTGAAGGAGATTCAACAGAGAATCATTGAAAGACATAAAAAAATTTGGGAGGATCTCGATAGAGACACGATACACAAAGCGTGTCAGAAGGAAGAGGAATGGATCCTTGATCCCGGACATAACGAAAGTAGACTAAGTCTCTATGAGAGGGTTGTAGCCCTATTTTGGGTCATGAAAAATCTCATCGAGCAGTCGACTTAGGTCAGGAAGGAGGCTAGTGAGGTAGAGGAGCAGGAAGATCAATGGAGAGCCTCCATGACCTCGGATATTCAACAACTGAATCTCAAACTTGACATGATTATTAAAGGGATTGGCTTTCAATATCCCCCAACTGCACCTCCTGTGGGGAACTAGAAGATGCTCGCATAGAGCATGCACCCGGGTCGCATCCCTGATATTTTGTATATCATGTTTTAAGTGGTCTATGTTGAAATTGTCATGGTAACTCAATGGTTGTGTTAGCACCCGGTAATTTTCTTATGGTTGCAGTAGGAAGTCACAGGGGTAACCATTTCAACCAACTTTTAGATTGTATTCTAGCCAATACAGTTAGAGAGGGATCTCTCTTGTCACTGGAGAAAATTCACATTTACTTTTAGCTTTAAACAAGCAATCAGAAGGCTAGATTTCTGATAATGGTTTGGGTGTTGATAGATTTAAAAATGGAAGAACAAACAGACATGAAAATCATTGGGAAATGGAGTCAAATCTTGAATCAATCAAGGATATTGCAATGAAAATGAGAGGGGAATTCCCTTTGTATTCTGAGGAAAAGTAAGTGTCACAAACATTCAAATATATTGAAAGGGTGGTAAGAGGGAAAGGGGAAGAATCTCAACAAAGCAAGAAGCACCTATCTGTGGATGAATCTCTTGCACCACCTTTAGTAGAATAAACAACAAATGCTAGTAATTGCAATGGAGCATAGGAGATGAATTCCAAAACATTTACCAAAAACACATTACAAATGCTATGTCTGATACGAGGAGTGCTTAACTAAGAGATAATTCCTCATATACAACTAGAGCGCATTGGAAGAGATAAAAGAAAATTAAAGTGATAAAAAAAAATTAACTGAATGTAAACACTGTGATGAATCTCAGAAATGTGGGAGGGTGTTTCTCATTAACACTTCTAAGAAAGTTACAGAGACAAAAACAAGAGCAGAATGCTTTCTAAATGAAAGTTCCAACCCTTTCCTCATCAATTGAGGTCCTCTTTATAATGATATGACTCCTGAGACCAACCTAGAAACAGAGCCCAATCCTGTTACAAAATTTGGGAATCAAATCCTCAACCATCATTCAAATCCTAACAACTTCATGAGGTGGAAAACTCGCCACGATTCTTTACCCAAAATCGGCCTTATAGTGCAACAGACATGCTGAACCTAAAATGAAAATGCAGAGTATGAGAGGCACACTCGCTTGTTCTGATAGTGACACTCTTTAGCCTCTCCTAACGGTTTCAGTTTCTTAGGAACAACCCATGCCATTGAATCTTGCTCATTCTTCATCTTTATTTCATGCCAACACTACTCTTTCCCTCTCCATACTCCGACTTCCGCAAAATCAAACATGGCAGTAGATTTCCCATGCGGATAATCTCAATCGTTCTACATTGTGGCCCTTACGCGATTTCACAAACCTCTAACCCATTATCCTCAATGCTTCTTTATGTCGAGAATATCATTCAGACTACTGATCTTATTAGCACCATGATCTCTGTCGTCTTGTTGAAGCCTCAGTTTTGTATGTGGTTGAAAAGGGTGTCTAAGGCTTACAACACAGGAAGAAAACCCAACCAAAGGCTTCAAACAATCCCACACAGGTATTTCTTTATCCCCCAGTTGTTTAAAGTAGTGATCTCCCACGGATATTTCAATAGCCTCTATTGGATTTTCAAAGTTTGGTCCACAGAGGATCTACTTCCCATATTGGGAAACAAGATGGATGATATAAATGAAAGGAAAACGTAAACCTAACTAGAAAAGAAAACCTTATCTAGATCTAAACTACTTTGAAACAGATGTTTAATTGGTTATAGGTTGTCTTGAGGTATTTGAAGAACAAGTAATTCACCACATTAACAGAAATGTAAATAAGATGACCAACTTCTCACTCAAATCACAATTGTTTAATAAAAATTAAATTAAAAAAACCCAAGATTAAATCATTCAAGATAACCTGCAAATACACATGTTAGTTGAAAAACAACATATAAGCTATAAAACTATCACTATTCAATCACTTGCAGAAATAGATAAAGATAGTTAAAGAATAAATTCCATAAAACTTTATCAATGTATTAACCAATAATAAAGACAAGTCTAGGTTATGAGCAAACACATTTATCAATTACAAGTAAATGAAAACACCCTCTGATCATTCGAACAAGAAAATTTAGATCTATCAAAGAAATTCAATAAGATCAAAGACAAGAGATATGAAACAACAGTACTATATTTATTCAGAGTGAAATAAATTACATAAACCTTGGGAAAAATAGAGGTGTTTTTGAGTCTCTTGTACCAGTATTTCTTCCTTCCAAAGTCAAAAGTCCCTGATACATTCGAGAACTACCTCTTAAATAATTATTACAAAGAATGAATCTCCCTCAAAAGGGGATCAAACAACCTAAACAAAACTAAAATCCCATAAAATATCTCCATATTTTCCATATACATAACAATTCCTCAATATCATGATAGCTAGTGGATTCAATGCCAAGTTGAGCATTGCATTTTAAATCTTCAATTTCATTTTTAGCCAGTTTATGCCAAAAAAAAATAAAGATATGGATATTCCCTTCTACTGAAAATGTTTGTTTAATCAAACGATCTACATCATCTATGCTGACACGATCAAGCTCCTTGATCTTCTCTTCCTCTTCCTCCCTTCACTACTCCACTTGTTCAATCATTAATCTTGGTGGACATGATTTTTCAATAAGTACCATTGCAGGAAAAGATAGTTCATCCATGAGGTTGTCTGCAACATACCACCTTCTACCACAAATGGCTTGTTCCTTCTTTATGGCTTTAGTGATTGTTTCATCTAAATCTTACCAGGCTCTTCAGATAGTCCTGATATTCTTAAACTAGAAGTTAGTGAGAAAGGTGACATTATTAGGCTTATCTTTCATATACCTTTTCCAGTCTATGACCTCATCATAAGGCTTTGAAGCTTGTTGCCTCTTTTCACCAAGATCTTCTAGAACAATAGACATTTTGTCAAAAGTCACATGAGTTTCAAAAATGTTATCCAAGGTTTTAAATAACTCACTGACTAAATCATGGTGTTCCTTGTTAGTCCAAATAGCTAGCTCCTTGAATTATTCCTGAGAAAACTTAGAAAAGGAAGATGAAGCTACACTTGCAGTTGCATCTTCATACTATTTTTCTAACAAAGCTACCTTCTGTACCAAAGTGACATTAGTGGTATTTTCTCTCTGTAGCTCACCATGAAGTGAAAAATTCTTCAATTGTAGTTCATCATACATGTTCTCATGTTGTATCTTGAGTTATTCCATTTCCTCCTTCAGTCTGATAATTTCTTCCTTTTGCTTGTCAAATTCCCTGTTCAAAGTACCGACAGAATAAAAATTGGCACCTGTAAAAGATCCTAAAACAGATGCAGCGTCTGTGGAATCCACCTGCGGATCACTTGACCGTTGAGTCCATACAATTTCAATGGAAAGGGATGTATCCATATCACTTTGATTACTGCTCCTCTTCATCCCTCTCTTCACCACTGATTTATCAGCTTTACTGTAGAGATATTATCCTAGAGATATTACAAAGTCTTCTTTGAATTCATCCCTCATCTCATCAATATGGGGTATATTAATACCTGTAGATATCAGAGAGGAGGTTTGAGTCATAGTGTGAGAGGGTATGAACATAGTAATATGAGAAGTGGGTGGACAGGAAGCACTGATCTGGGTAAGGGTCACTTTAGGGGTTGAAGAATTGTCAGGAACAGAAGTTTCAATAGATGAGACTTGCAAGATGGTGGCTCTAAGTGATGATGGTGATAGTGCTGAGGTTTTCTCATGAATAGGAGATCATACTGAACTAAGAGAAGGAATATGCAGTGGAACTTTAAAAAATGGAGGTACAGTGGATGAAGGAATGGGCATATGCAAAGAAACACGTGTAATAGATTCGGGTAAACATGTGGCATCTTGATAAAGCTGAGACATCAAAGGTGTTATGGAAGAACTAGTGGGCAAGGAGGATAATGTTGTGATGGACAAAAGAAGTAAAGCCGAAGACGATAAGCGAGGTTAGGAAGAAGGTTGTGATTGTGAGCGGGATGATGAATATTTTCCATTGATACCATTAAACAAATTGATAGAATCCTATAAATCACTAGCATTTCCAGCTTCTACAGTAACAGGCACAGGGGAAATTCTTTCATCCTCCTCTTCTGAATGAGTCAAATATATAGTAGAAGTAGGGATGGATGAAACTTGAACCTTCAATCTTTTAAAAGGCTTCTCCTCAATCTGGGTTTGTTTAGATTAAGCTTTCTCAACAACAGTATTTACCTGAGTGGCTTCAACTGATTGAGAAATTGTAATTTCTTGAGTGTCCAGAGCTGAAGTCATTCTGCTTAGTTTCTATTTGATCTGCTTTGAAGTATGTAAATAGGCTTTGACCTACTGCTCAACAGATTCCTGGGAAATTTCTTCCATGGGACCTTTCCCTTTATCTGTATCTAAGATGGTTTCCATGGATGTGTTTTTTCTGCTAGAGCCTCCCTTGTTGTGGCTTGAGCTTCCTTTTCTTCCCCTTCTTTCATCACTTTTTCTTGAATGTCTAACTCCATAGCCCTATAATGTTGAACCTTGTCCCTGATTTCCTTTTGGTATAGCAGGATGTGAATTTATTCTTCTCTACTTTTATCCCTTTCCAAAACTTCAGAGAAAGTATCAACCCCCTGATAGATGAAGTCATCTGAGCTTCCTCATGAGTGTACCCTGCTTTGAAGTGATCCTTGTTGAGATGGAAATCAACAATCCCCCTGGGATCATGCTTATTTTTACTAGAAAAACTGAGTTTGAGTGACACTATGTGGTCACTAAGTTTTGACACCTAGGAAGAGGTTGATATGCTCAAGGATCCAAGGGTTAGAGAAATTTGGGCCATATTTTCCTCTTGGGTGCTGCACATTTCTTATATATCCCTTCGGTTATCATTTGAAATGAGATCTCTTCTAGAACCAACCTGTCAGGCATGACTTTTGCTAGCATATGAGCAACATTGCTACCAAAGACTTTGATATATGTGAATGACTCACCAACATACCAATCTCCCATTGTGGCTATAAGGGTTTTGGATTTAGGTGAGAATGCAGGAGATTCCTTGTTAAAAATTAGGAAATAAACCCAGCCAAGGAAACTCTCAAAGATGTCATAAAATCTGGTTACATACTTGGTGTCCCATAGCTCTGAATGCTAAATGTGTACGGGCGGGGCTGGTAGTACACAATTCCATCCCATATTTGGATAACAGAACTTGGCACAAAATATATCCACAATGAAGGTGGAGAAGAAGAAGTTGGGCTTCTGTCTAGAAGTAACTTTCTGGAATTCTTGTATGGCAATTTTGAGTTCTAGAGACAAGATTGAAGCCTAGGGGAGGGATTCAAATGTAGTTATGACATGATGGGAAATCATAGTCCATTCTTCCTTGAAGTAAGGACAGTTGGGGAGACCGTAGAGCCTACACAACATTGCTACAAGCAGGGAATAGGGTTCCTTGAACCATTCAATGGGGTAAAGTTCATCTTTCCTTTGGGAAAATTTACGTAGTTCAGCCATCCAGGACTTCAACATTTGGTCAAAATTGTACCGAGACTTGGCAGCTTTAACAAAATCAGCATTAAGGAGATGCATAAGAGGTTTGAGAGCATAAATTTTCACAAAGGTCTCAAAATGGAAATTGGCCAGCAGCAATCCAGTACTAGTGTTAAAAGAACGATCTTTTTGATTGGCATGGTCAATAATCAATCTGACTGTGTCATTGTAAGGGAGAACGATCGGTCTTGCAACAATCATGTGGATGCGAGAATCCCTAATTCTCTCGTAAATGAGTCTATCCTATTGAAAGTGTAAAAGGTCAGTGTTGTCAAAGATAGAGTAGATTCGGGACCAATCTAACTAGTAGGTTTCTCTAATCCGGCCACTGGTATCAGAGAAGACATCGAAATTTGGGTCTTTGGTCAGCATTTCTTTCTGGAGGTTTTTGCACCAGATAATTCGAGGTGTTTTTGAGGTTGCCATGTTCTGTTGAACACATAAACCAAAAATTAAAACCAATTTATATAGGAACAACAATAATAAGCAATTCAAATTTGGAAAGGTGACTTGATAACTAACCCGAAACCAGAGTGAATAATGGAGAAATTGCTTGGTAAAAATATGAAGGTAAATTCACACAGCACAACAAGTTATAGTGGTAAAACAATGAATAAATCATGAATAAGACTGACATATATATAATTCATGAGAAATAATTCAGACCATAGGATGAGGATGAAAAAAATGGTCAAGATTAGACTTTCCAGGATGTGGACTTAAATTACAAAATCCAAATTTTATTAATCATTCTGTAACCCGCATTCCTCATTTTGCGGGATGCAGGGTGCGAGATCGCAAAATAGAAAATTTTTATTCAAACTTCTCTGCATCTCACATTTTGCACTTTGCAGGATGTGTCTTTTGGAAACATGCAAACCAAACGACATTTCAAATGACAGCTCGCACCCTGCATTCCGTATTTGTGGGATGCGGGTTGCCGGTTGACCAAAGCATATTTTCAAAAAAATATCCTGCATCCCGCACTCCGTATTTGTGGGATGCAGGTTATAGAATGAAAATTTTTAAAATATATAACTACAAAATCCTGCATCCTGGAACTTGCAGGTTGCAGGGTGTGGGTTTCGGAATTGCAAAACAGTCCCAAACAAAAATATATTTCCGCATCATAAAAACACACAAATAAAGCATGGATTTTTGGGAATTTTGGTTAATTTAGAAAATCCCAAAAGTCAGGAAACATGTAATAGAAACCAAGAAACATGCAAACCAAATGACATTTCAAATGACAGCCTGCACCCCACATCCCGCAAAGTGCGGAATGCGGGTTGTAGGTTGACCAAAGCATATTTTCAAAAAAATCTCCTGCATCCTGCACTCCGTATTTGTGGGATGTGGGTTGCGGAATGAGAAATTCTAAAATCTATAACTACAAAATCCCGTAACCTAGAACTTGTGGGTTGCGGGGTGCGGGTTTCAGAATCGCAAAACAATCCCAAACAAAAATATCTTTCTGCATCATAAAAACACACAAATCAAGCATGGATTTTTGGGAATTTTGGTTAAGTTAGAAAATCCTAGAAGCCAGGAAACATGTAATAGAAGCCAAGAAATGGATAAAGGATTCTACTACGTTACCTTTATATGTGTAATTGGGCTCCCATGTGAAGCAGATAGGATATACTAACCAGGATGAGATCGCATTAATCTGAAATTCTGTAATCATTGGTTATCATTCACATATAATATATCCTAATAAAAGTTAGGTAAAATGGAAAATGATGGTTTTATTAAGTATAAGATTGTTGAATACTGAGAAAGACTGATTGCTCATCATTGTCAGATGTGTAGAGATCACCAAAAATCCACTAGTATGAAGCAAATATTCAGAAATAAAAAAAGGAAAAATAACACACCAAACCTATGTACAGGGTTTAAGAGTCTTTTCAAACAAAATACTTTTTGAGTAGGAAAACATTCACTGGATAGGTGTCAATGATCCCCTCCAGTGTTTCTAATCGAACATTACTAGGACCAATCTTTTCTGTAACAATGAATGGTCCCAACCAAAGGTGATGGAACTTGGTATACTCCTTGTTGTCTTTGTGTTGCTTGTCCCACCACAACACTAAATCTCCCACTAAAAGGTCTCTATTATGGGAATACTTCTTGTCAAACCATTTTTTCACCAAGTGTTGATGTTGGTAGAATTTTTTCTTGGCCTTTTCTCTATCTTCTTCTAGCTTGAGGAGAGAATCAATCATTTTCTATAATGGGGAAGAATCATTTTCTTTGATGGATTGGGCCAACTGCAACGACAGGATGGTGAGATTAGTAGACAGGACTGCTTCTTTTCCATAAACTAGGCAATAAGGGGAGTTACCAATAGTTTCCTTTGGAGTGATCCGATCTTCCCAAAGAGCGTTATAGAGTTGGGTATGCTAGTTTTTGTGATGTGAAGCCACTATCTTTTTCAATATGTTTATCAAGTTTTTGTTAGAATATTCTGGAAGTTCGTTTCCCTGAGGATAGTAGTTGGTATAAAATTTAAGCTTGATCCCTTTCTCAAGGGCATAGCTAGTCAGGTCAATGGATTGGAAGTATGACGCATTGTAAAAAATGAGATACTCGAGGGTGCCAAACCTAGTGATTATTTGGTTTTCAAGAAAGGAAATTACCTAGTTTTTGTTACATAGTCTTAAAGGGACTTCTTCAACCCACATTGTGAAATAATCAATAGCTATCAAGATCTATTTGTGCTGTAAAGAGGATACATGGTTGATAGGTCTGACGAAATCCAATCCACGCTGCTAAAATGGGAACTGGACTGCTACTGGATGCAAAGGGAAGGTAGTTTTCTTGACTTTGCCAGCACACTTCTGGCAAGGCTCACATCTTCTGACATATGCATGATCATCTCAAAATAGGGTAGGCCAATAGTATCCTTCCTGAATGATTTTGTGAGTCATTGTATCACCTGAGAAATGCCCACCTGTAGGTCCTGCATGAAATTGAAAGAGGAATTCATTAGTTTGGTTCTTTTCAAGGCATTTAAGAAAAATTCCATCATAAATATTTCTAAATAGAACATTATCATAAAGTTAATAAATGGCTGATTTCATCCTTAATGGTCTATGTTTCTTGGGATCAAGGGTTTCAAGAGCAAACACGTTATGAAGAAAGAACTTGATGTGATCATACCATTCATATGTCATTGTTTCAAGTGCATTAACAAAACCTATAGGTATAGCCTCTTCCTATTCCCAATAGGCATGCTGATCTTGAGGATCATTCGACTGGGAAGAGAGTTGGAACAAAACTTTTCCTCTAACTATCTTTGCAGGTTTGATATCCAGATCATATTCTTTAAGGGCAGTCATCTAATGCACTCTTTTTTCTCCCAATTCCTTTTGGACGATGACATTGCGAACAACCGCATACGAGACAATCACCTTAGTCCTTGACTTCAAAATATAAGTCCTGTAATGTTTTACTAATTTATATACTGTGTAGGCATGTTTACCAACTTGGTAATAATTGAGTTCAGCTCCTTTAAATGTTGAACTCATGAAAGAAATGGGGATCTCAATGTGCTCATGATTTTTCTGTGTTCGGACAATTGCGTAAGAAAAGTCAGTAGAAAAAGTGTAAAGTATGAAATATTTACCGAAATCTGGATACATGAGAGCAAGCGCTTCTGCTATAGATATCCTAATTTGGGTAAACACATCCTTCTATTCATCGGACCACTTAAATGGTACATCCTTTTTAACTAAAAATTGCAGGGGTTTAACAACTTGAGCAAAATTTGGAATGAATCTATGGATGAAATTAATCTTACCCAGCAATGACTGCATTGCCTTTCGAGAGTTAGGGAGGCTGATCTTGGAAATTTCTTCAGCATGCTCTGGATCAATGATCATACCTTCCTTCAAGACAATGAAACCTAGAAACTTACCTTTCGTCACAGTGAAGATGGAATTCTTGGGGTTGAGGGAGATCCCAAATTTCCTGCATATTTCAAATACGTGTTTCAAAGAAGATAAATGATCTTGTCATTTTTTAGAGTAAATAGTCACATCATCGAAGTACACAATGACAGAATTATGGATCAAGCCCCTGAAATCTATGTCCATAGATCTCTGGAAAGTGGCTCTTGCATTTATTAGCCCAAACAGAATTCATCTATATGTGAACGTTCCCCAACGAGTTCGAAAGGATGTCTTAAGTTGATCACTGGGGGCAACCAGGACTTGGTTGTAACATGAAAAGCCATCTAACAACAAGAACATCTCAGATCGGGCTACTTTCTACAAAATTTGTTCCATTGGAGGAACAGGATAACTGTATTTTTCAAAGGCTCGATTCAGGTTTCTGAAGTCTACGTAGAGTCTGATTTCCCCATTCTTCTTCCAAACAGGTACTAAGTTAGCGATCCACTGCATGTGTCTGACAGGAAATATAATCATGACCAAGAGTAGATTATCAAGTTCCTTCTTAATAGAAGGCTCTAAAATGGGGTGCATTTTTCTCAGTTTTTGCTGACATGGTCTTACCTCAGGTTTCATTGAGATGTTATGGTGCATGACACTAGTGTCGAAATTCCTAAGTTCAGCATATGTCCAGGAAAACACATCTTTAAATTCCCTGCACATTTTAATAAAACTCCTTCTCTCATCATGGGAATAGTGAATTCCGAGATTGATAAAGTGAGTTTCTTGCTCTGTTCCCAGATTAACATGTGTGTGATTCAGAGTTGAGCTTCGAGTCTTGTAGTTGGTGGTTTGTCTGAATTTATCTTGTAAGTTGTAAAATTTTTATAAACTGATGATAGACTTGGGGATGATATTGGAAGGGTCAGACAGAGACTTTTCATGATCATATTCATCGATAACCATACCTTTGAAGGTGCTTTATTCCAAAAGGAATTCTAGTATTTGATGGTCATCATCAAACAATTTCCAACATGTGACATTGACTGGTATAGAGGGCCTGTACATCAATTCGATAGAGAAAGTTTGTGGAGACAAACCTTCGGGAAGGATTAGTCTAGATGCAGTATTGGATAACAGATCTATGTCAAAGTTCTGTGATCTAAGAACATATTTAATATTAAATGTTGAAAAGGAATTAGTCATATCTCTGATTAATCATTGATAATTAACTAGACATGGAGATAGACAATGTATCTGATTTCGTACCTGTTTCATGATGATTTTAGAGTCTCCTACGTATTTAATTGCTCTTTCTCCCATATGAACATCTTTCTTGAGTCCTTTGACTAAAGCCTCATACTCAGCTACATTGTTAGTACATTCAAACTCCAATATGCACGTGATCATTGTTTTGATCCCCTTTGGATCAATAAGGATGCATCCCGCACCTGTTCCATCCTTATATCTAGAGCCATCAAAAAACAAAGTCCAAATGACAGGGTCAATTCTGAAGTTAGTATTTACATTATAAACATTTTGTACAATAGTGCTGAAGAATGGCACATAAGTGAGATGAGTTATCTGAGACTGTTTCTGCACATTCTCTGCAGGTGAAACATCAGCAGGTAGGTCTTGAAAGAAGGTGTCAAATGTGAAGTGTTCAATTTGATTATCAAAAAAGGAGATGGATTCATTGGAACCGTTGATATCAGTTATAGTTTGTTTCATGAAAGGTTCTCTGTCAACTTTGAGTTTATTATGCTACCCATGAAGGGGTAACCACAGGTGAGACGAATCTGTAGCAAAGTAACCTTTTAGTTTTTCTGACCAATCTCGAATTAACCACATACTATAAGTATCTGGGATATCTGGAATCACAATATCAATAGTCTGATGTATTCAGGGATCTGCAAATAATCTGAGCAGAACATTCTTCAGTCTTCCTACAACTTTGACTTTGGATCCGTCTAATTGTATAATTTGAATAGGATAAGCTTCCCATGTAGTATCCATTTTTTTACATACAGAAAGATGCATGACGTTAGATGAAGGACCTGAGTCTACCATGCAGTTTTGTACATTCCTGTTAAAGATTTCAAACCTAAGTAAGAAGGGTGGAGTGCCCTTGCTTCTAGGCTTTGCATGGTTTGGTCAGGGAGAAGAGTCAAGGTTGTTATTCTGAACTTCTCTAGGTTGTTTGATTATCATGTTTTTAGGAAAGGAATCCCTTACGGAAGGGATTTTGAGAAGGTCAAATAAAAATATATTCGCCTTGAATCTCTTCAAGTCCTCAGTGAAATTGTATTCTAGTTCAGGAATGAGAGTGTCTTTCTGAGTTTGAGTTTTACCTTTGTTGGGAGCTTGTGTCTCACGTGTTGATTCTTGTGGAGGTGGTCCTTTAGATCTAGTCTTGTGAGTGTGTTGTAGGTGGAAAACTGTGTTAGTTTCTTCTTCCTCTTCTTCTAAAAAGAAACTTGCAGTGCTTACCTGCTAGTCATCTTCCTCTTCCTCTTGGGGAGGTTGTTAATTTGGAGTGGAATGATCTTCAGATGATTCAGGAATGTATGGTGTTCCTACAGCTAAGGCTTTCAAGACAAAAAATATCTCTTCTGAGGTGAATCCCTCGATAGGATTTGGAGGTGGTGGATTTTGAGGAGGTTGGTTGGGTCTCCTAAAAGGTTTTCTATTGAATCCTCTATTGTTGGATTGGTTTTCATTATTTTTCTTCTTAATATCTACCATCTCATTAGACATTATTTGGGGGATCTTCTTCACTTCACTCATATTGAATGGATATTGGCTTGTAGTAGCGGGTTGATGAGAAATGTCACTTTTCCTACATGAGGTAGATGCTTGTTCAAATGTGGTGTCAGGGTTTTCCTTGAGATAGAACATGTCCATTTAAAATTGTATAGCTTCAGAGAAGGTGTCTTGTAAGGACTCCTTATGGTCCCTTTTAACCCACATGGCTATTTGGGTTGGGAGACCCTTAATATAGTATGCTGCATGTAATTCCTCAACAGGAAGTTTCATAGTTGGGATCCTATTCTTTAAATATGAAAACCTGTGATTGTTATCTTTGAATCTTTCTTTACCCTTAGTCTTCATGGAAGAAATATCTATGAATAACTCCTCTGGGGTCTTGTCATCCCCAATTTTTTTAGTGAAGAGTTCAGAAAACACATCCCATGATAGGATAGAATTAGCTTCTAAGGAAAAATACTAGGTATAATCCTTTCCCTCAAAAGTGTAAGGGAATAGTATGCAAACCATGTCTTGATGTATGACGTTCCTAAGTCTGATGGCCTCCATAAAATATTTGATGTGGTCTTCCACAGGGATTTTGTCATCTGGATTAAATTTTGGAAGCCACTTATTAGGGTTTTTAAGCAACCTATACTGATCACCTAAAACATACATGACATCCCCATCCAACCAAGGCATGCTATGTTGTTCGATAGACATAGGGATATATTATGTTGATGAGTCCAAAGATTCAAAATCCAACGATTCATTTGAGGAAGATGAAGAAGAGGGAGGAGATGCGGGTGGTCCTCCTGCTCGGATGCTATATCAAGGAGTAGCTGACTCCTGAAAAAGGGAATCTAGATCTAACCCAGGGGTAGATGGTGTTATACCAAAATCCCGTCACCATCATGTGATAAGACTCTTAACATACCTACTTTCCCTAAATCCCAGCACTTGGAGTGGAAACTCATACCATTTCGTCAATCTTTCACAAAAATTCTCAGCACTACGCCTTCCCCTTTGTCGAAGAGCAGTACCTTGCTCACATCTCTTATCCCTTGTTATCCACAAGCAGTTCGATTTCTTATGGCCCTTAGTCCATAAGCATTTCTTACCTGAACCGCTCTGTCATTGAAGGAGAAACACGGTACCTTGGGTAAAATGGGAAAAGGAGAATATTCTCGAGGCTTCTAGATCATGAACCTCGTGTCCTCCCTTATTCCTATCATTGTGGGTTAGTTGAGCTTGAGATCCCTCATCCTAGGATCTTAGAGGCCACCTCATCCACAAATCTCTCAACCATCCCTATCAATTGAGCCTTATAAATACAAGCTCATGTCCATGGTTGAGGGGAGGAATCTTAAGGTATTGTTATGCTGTTGGATTGATTACTTGGACCAAGCCATTAAAGAGCATAGAGAGAAAAATTTGGAGCTTATGGGAATGAGAGTGTTTGGTTTCATGGAGATGCATGTCAACACTAAGGCTTAACTGGTTGTAAAATTCTCCATTTTATATTAATGCAAAGCTGATTTCCATCCCACATTACTGTTGTTGTTTGATTTCACATGTATGTTGTTAGATTCTTTAGTCACTAACATGGATCAGTAGATTATATTCTGGTAGCTTTGATGTGTTTGCGTGTTTAATCTGATTGTAGGTACATAGGGTTACTATCGAAGCATCACATTCTAGGTATCTATGGTGTCTAGGGAGGGTCTTCAACCTTTGTCATTCATTTTTTCTGTATCTGAACCATTTAGACCAATGGTACACTTTACTATCCGTAGAAGGTGAAACATTCTAGCTAACAAATATGGTGACCATACCGGGGAAGATCAGAATAACTGATACACAAGTCCCCAACAGAGTTGCCAGATTATGTTGATTAGTCCAAAGAACGAAAAAGGTTAATGGAGTCTTCTTTAAACTCTTTTTAGGCTCCCTAAATACGAAAAGATTGTCGAGCGACCTTGTCTTCTTCACGCTCATTAAAGTATTTGAAGATTCGTCCGTCCATCGGTAGGTTATCTCTTTTTCGGTTCGGATAGGACTATTTACGAAAAAGGAACACTCCAGCCAATCATGACTGGAAGAGTTCCCTAAGGTATGATTTTATACTTTTTCAAGCCTTAGGGACTAAATCACATGAAAAAGGACCCCTCTAGAGTCTTCTTCCATAATCATTTAGACTCTCTAAACATGAACGATACTGAGTTTTTTTTCAGTGGACTTGTTAAATTAAACATTGAGAGACCCGTTTTGGGAACAAACCCCTCCTCTCTCAGGTTCGTAAAATATATGAGTCTATACTTGTATTCTAACAAGCTATATTGAGTGTTTGTTACCCTCTTTTAACTCGTAAATCCAAAAAAGAGGCACTCATCAACCATGATGGGGGAAATGGGAAGGGAATCATTTTGCAAATAATGGCAGTTGTTTGTCGTTACCTTTGAATGTGGCACTTGTCTACACATCATGTCAGTCAATTGGGTATTCAGTTGATTTCTGTGACAATCCACTTTCATGAGTCATGTCACTCCTTTGAGTCTTTAAAAAAAATGCATTTTCCACTGTCACATTATGTGTTTGTATCGTTCAGTCATGCTACCAAGTCTTTTTGTCGTGTCACCTGATGTTCAAAGGGGATTTGAATAACTTTTATCTCTACAATCCACACAGTCTTTGTGTCAGTATGTTTGAGTCAGTCTTATGGTTACTACATTCACATCCTTCCAGAACTATGTTCCAAGTTTCATGTCGTCGATGTGGGACTCATCATGTCCCTCCTTCGACGAGACTATTCATGTACTCAACATTAGCTCATCATCTGGGAAATATTCTTAGAAACAATATTTAGTACCTTGAGATCTATATGCCTTAATGACAGATTCTCTCACTCTCGACATAGGTTCACATCATTGACCTTTGATTGATAGAATTTATTGGGTGTTCGACATGAGGACATCTATTCACACTCAGTAGATTGTACTAGGGTACATTGGGAATCATTGACATTAATGGTGATCTCCCTCGCACTTGTTAACGATTCACATCATTGGTTGGTAATCAAGTGGTTTCTACCATGTTCAACTTCAGATTATTGTAATCACATGGATAGAATCATACTTTGTGAAAGACGAGATGAAGACCCTGGATGTTTGTTTAAATTGCTCATTTCTTTTCCCCAGGTTGCGATGGAGTTTTGTATATCTAGCATGGATCCATATTTGTATAGTTGTGGCTATGCTTAAATTTGCGTTTGTATGACATAGATCTACATTGTATGTCTGGCATCTATGTCCAAGTTTCAGTCCTCTATCACATGGATCTACGTTGTATTCTAGTAGACATGCTTGTTTATTCCTCTCATGGATCTTCCTTGTATTGGTTTGCAGCCATGAGTTGGTTACTTATGTCTATGAGTCAACATACTGATGTACTACAGATGCCTACTTGACAACATACTCTGATCAAGCTGACATTTTCACCTTGTAGCAATGACTTGTTCTCTCAAAGATATCGTTTATCATATCGCTCTAAGACTCATGCTTTGGGGGGCATCTTGTTTTACCAAAATCCTATCACCATTGTGTGATAAGACACTTAACATACCTACTTTCCCTGAATCCTAGCACTTGGATTGGAAACTCATACCATTCCATCAATATTTCACAAAAATGCTCAGCACTGCACCTTCCCCTTTGTCCAAGAGCGGTACCTTTCTCGCACCACCTATCCCTTGTTATCCACAAACGGTGGCACGGCTTATGGCCCTTAGTCCATAAAAATTTCTTATCTAAACCACTCTGTCGTTGAAGGAGAAACACAGTACCCTGGGTAAAATGGGAAAAGTAGAGTATTCTCGAAGCTTCTAGATCATGAGCATCATGTCCTCCCTTATCCCTATTATTGCGGGTTAGTTGAGCTCGAGATCCCTCATCCTAGGATCTTAGAGGCCACCTCATCCACAAATCTCTCAACCATCCCTATCCATTGAGCCTTATAAATACAAGCACATGTCCATGGTTGAGGGGAGGACTCTTAAGGTATTTTTATGCTGTTGGATTGATTACTTGGCCCAAGCCATTCGAGAGCATAGAGAGTAAAAGTTGGATCTTATGGGGATGAGAGTGTTTGGTTTCATGCAGATGCATGTCAACACTAAGGCTTAACTGGTTGTAAACTTCTCCATTTTATCTTAATGTAAAGTTTATTTCCGTCCCACATTATTGTTGTTGTTTGATTTCACATGTATGTTGTTAGATTCCTTAGTCACTAACATGGATCAGTAGATTATATTCTGGCATCTTTGATGTATTTGTGTGATTAATCTGATTGCATGTACATAGGGTTACTATCGAAGCATCACATTCCAGTTATCTATGGCGTCCAGGGAGGGTCTTCAACCTTTGTTGTTCATTTGTTCTGGATCTGAACCATTCAGACCAGTGGAACACTTTACTGTCCGCAGAAGGTGAAATATTCCAGCTAACACATCCGATGATGGGATAGAACTAGCTTCTAAGGAAAAATACCAGGTAGAAGCCTTTCCCTCAAATGTGTAAGGGAACAATCTGCAAGCCACATCTTCATGTATGGCATTGCTAAGTCTAATGGCCTCAATAAAATATTTGATGTGGTCTTCCACAGGGGTTTTGTCATCTGGATTAAATTTTGGAAGCCACTTCTCAGGGTTTTTAGGAAACCTATGTTGATCACCTAAAACAGACATGAAATCCCCATCCAACCAAGGCATGTTATGTTGTTCGTTATCTATAGGGATATATTATGTTGATGAGTTTGAAGATTCATCTGACGATTCGTTTGAGGAAGATGAAGAAGAGGGGGGAGATGGGGGTGGTCCTCTTGCTCGGATGCTATATCGAGGAGTAGCTGACTCCTAGAAAAGGGAATCTAGATCTAACCTAGGGGTATATGGTTTACTAAAGAGGTCATGACATCTTTCAAGATTTTGGGCACCTGAGCTTAGATTATCTTGATTATTGTCTTGGGGAAGATTCTAGGTTGGGTGTTCTTCAGCAGACTGTCTTTGAATCTCAACAACGTTATGGGAATTACCCTTCAACAGTTGTTCAACTGTGATGGGTCCTAATATGGGTGATACAAGAATGTATATGTCTGATGGGGTAGTCTACTCTTGTCTAGGGGTAGTTGGGACTGTGTTTGAACCTTGTGCTATTTGTTCCCCTGATGTAGACGTGGGGGCATGACTATGAGTAATAATCAAATCTCTTGTTGGAGGACATGTTTGAGTATTTTGTTTAGGCATGATGTGTTGGCCCTCCATCTACTGCCATTGGTTGAAGCCTTAGTTGTGTATGTGGCTGAAAAGGGTGTCTAAGGCTTACAACACACGAAGAAAACCCAGCCAAAGGATTCAAACAATCCCGTGCAGGTATTGCTTTATCCCCAAGCTATTTAAAGTAGTGATATCCCACGAATATTTTAATATCCTCCATTGGATTTTGAAAGTTTGATCCACAGAGGATCTGCTTCCCATATTGGGAAACAATATGGATGATGTAAATAAAAGGAAAACTTAAACCTAACTAGAAATGAAAACCTGATCTAGATCTAAACTACTTTGAAACGAATGTTAAATTGGTTAGAGGTTGTCCTGAGGTATTTGAAGAACAAGTAATTCACCACATTAACAGAAATGTAAATAAGATGACCAGATTCTTACTCAAATCACAATTGTTTAATAAAAATTTAATAAAAGAAACCCAAGATTAAATCATTCAAGATAACCTGCAAATACACATGTTAGTTGAAAAACCAACATATAAGCTATAAACTTTCACTGTTCATTCAATTGAAAAAAAAGATAAATAGAGTTAAAGAATAAATTCCTTAAAGCTTTATCAATGTATTAACCAGTAACAAAGATAAGTCTAGGTTATGAGCAAACACATTTATCAATTACAAGTAAATGACAGCACCCTATGATCATTTGAAACAAGAAAATTGAGACCTGTCAAAGAAATTCAATCAGATCAAAGACAAGAGATATGAAACAACAGTGCTGTATTTATTCAAAGTTTTGCAATAAATTACATAAACCTTAGGAAAAACATAGGTGTACGAATCTTTCTTCCTTCCAAAGTCAAAAGTCCCTGATACATTCGAGAACTACCTCTTAAATAATTATTACAAAGAATGAATCTCCCTCAAAAAGGGATAAAAAAAACCTAAACAAAACTAAAATCCCATAAAATCTCTCCATATTTTCCATATGCATAACAATTCCTCAATATGAGGATAAGTGGTGGATTCAATGCCAAGTTGAGCATTGCATTTGAAATATTCAATTTCATTTTTAGCCAGTTTATGCCAAAAACAAATAAAGATATGGATCTTCCCTTCTATTGCAAATGGTTCTTTAATCAAACGATCTACATCATCTATGCTGACACGATCAAGCTCCTTAATCTTCTGTTCCTCTTCCTCCCTTCGATGCTCCACTTTTTCAACCATTAATCCTGGTGGACATGCTTTTTCAATAAGTACCTTTGCAAGAAAATATAGTTCATCCATGAGGTTGTCTGCAGCATACCACCTTCTGCTAGAAATGGCTTGTGCCTTACTTATGGCTTCAGTGATTGTTTTTTCTAAATCTTCCCAGGATCTTAAGATAGTCCCGATATTCTTAAACTGGAAGTTAGTGAGAAAGGTGACATTATCAGGCTTATCTTTCATATACCTTTTCCAGTCTGTGACTTCATCATAAGCCTTTGAATCTTGTTGCCTCTTTTCAACCAGATATTCTAGAACAACTGACATTTTGTCAAAAGTCATATGAGTTTCAAAACTTTTGTCCACGGTTTTAAATAACTCACTAACTAAATCATGGTGTTCCTTGTTAGCCCGAACAGCTAGGTCCTTGAATTCTTCCTAAGCAAACTTAGAAAATGAAGATGAGGCTGCACTTGCAGTTGCATCTTCATACTATTTTTCTAACAAAGCTACCTTCTATACCAAAGTGGCATTAGTGGTATTTTCTCTCTGTAGCTCATCATGAAGGGGAGCATTCTTCACTTGTAGTTCATCATACATGTTCTCATGTTGTCTCTTGAGTTGTTCCATTTCCTCCTTCAGTATGACAATTTCTACCTTCTACTAGTCAAATTCCCCGTTCAAAGTACTGACATAATCAAAATCGGCACCTGTAAAAGCTCCTAAAACAGATGCAACGCCAGTGGCATCCACTTGCGGATCACCTGACCATTGAATCCATACAATTTCATTTGAAAGGGATGTATCCATATCACTTTTATTTCTGCTCCTCTTCTTTCCTCTCTTCACCACTAATCTATCAGCTTTACTATAACAATATTCTCCCAGAGATATTACAAAGTGTTCATTGAATTCATCCCTCATCTCATCAATAGGGGGTATATTAATACCTGTAGACATCACAGAGGAGGTTTGGGTCATAGTGTGAGAGGGTATGGACATAGTAATATGAGAAGTGGGTGGAGAGGAAGCACTGATCTGGGTAGGAGCCAGTTCAGGGGTTGAAGAATTGTCAGGAATAGAAGTTTGAATAGATGAGACTTGCAAGATGGTGGCTCTAAGTGACGATGGTGATAGTACTGAGGTTTTCTCATGAATAGGAGATCATACTGAACTAAGAGAAGGAATATGCAGTGGAACTTTAAAAACTAGAGGTATAGTGGATGATGGAATGTGAATATTCATAGAAACAGGTGTAATAGATTTGGTTAAACATGTGGCATCTTGATAAAGTTGAGACATCAGAGGTGTCATGGCAGAACCACTGGGAAAGGAGGATAATGCTGTGATGGATGAAAGGGTAAAGCCGAAGATGATAGGCAAGGCTAGGAAGAAGATTGCGACTCTAAGGAGGATGATGAATATTTTCCATTGCTACCTATTAAACAAATTGATAAAATCTTGTAAATCATTAGCATTTCTAGCTTCTATAGTAACAGGCACAAGGGAAATTCTTTCATCCTCTTCTGAATGATTCAAATCTATATTAGAAATAGGGATGGATGAAACTTGAACCTTCAATATTTTAAAAGGCTTCTCCTCAATATGGGTTTGTTCATATTTGGATTTCTCAACAACAGTATTTACCTGAGTGGCTTCAGCTGATTGAGAAGTTGTAATTTCTTGAGTGTTCAGAGCTGAAGTCATTCTGCTCAGTTTCTATTTGATCTGCTCCAAAGTATGTAAATAAGCTTTGACCTACTGCTCAACAGATTCCTAGGGAATTTATTCCATGGCACCTTTCCCTTTATCTGTACCTAAACTAGTTTCCATGGATGTGTCTTTTGTTGCTAGATCCTCCTTTGTTGTGGCTTGAACTTCCTTTTCTTCACTGTCTTTCATCAATTTTTCTTGAATGTCTAACTCCTCAACCCTGTAATGTCGAACCTTGTCCCTGATTTCCTTTTGGTATACCAGGATGTGACTTTGTTCTTCTTTACGTATAGCCCTTGCTAAAGCTTCAGAGAAAGTATCAACCCCATGATAGATGAAGTCATTTGGGGTTCATCATGAGTGTACCCTTCTTTGAAGTGATTCTGCTTGAGATGGAAATAAACAATCCCCTTGGGATCATGCTTCCTTTTACTAGCAAAACCTAGTTTGAGTGACACTATGTGGTCACTGAGTTATGACGCCCAGGTAGAGGTCGGTATGCTCAAGGATCCAAAGGTTAGAGGAAATTTGGGCCATAATTTCCTCTTTGGTGCTACACATTTCTTATATACCCCTTCGGTCACCATTTGAAATGACATCTCTTCTAGAACCAACCTGTCAGGAATGACTTTTGGTAGCATATGAGTAGTATTGCTACAAAAGACTCTGATATATGTGAATGATTGACCGACATACCAATCTCCCATTGTGGCTATAAGGGTTTTGGATTCAGGGGAGAATGCATGAGCTTCCTTGTTGAAAATTAGGAAATAAACCCGGCCAAGGAAACTCTCACAGATGTCATAAAATCAGGTTACATAATTGGTGTCCCATAGCTCCGAATGGTAAATGTGTATGGGAGGGGATGGTAGTACCCAATTCCATCCCATATTTGGATAATGGAACTCGGCACAAAAGATATGTACAATGAAGGCATAGAAGAAGAAGTTGGGATTCTTCCTGGAAGTAGCTTTCTAGAATTCTTGTATGGAAGTTTTGAGTTCTAGAGACAAGATTGAAGCCTAGGGGAGGAATTCGCCTGTAGTTATGACATGATGGGCAATCAAAGCCCATTCTTCCTAGAAGTAAGAATAGTTGGGGAGAGCGTAGATCCCACACAACATTGCTGCAAGCTGGAAATAGGGTTCCTTGAACCATTCAATGGGGTAAAGTTAATCTTTTTTCTAGGAAAATTTACGCGGATCGGCCATCCAGGACTTCAGCATTTGGTCAAAACTGTACCTGGACTTGGCAGCTTTAACAAAATCAGCTTTAAGGAGCTGCATAAAAGGTTTAAGAGAATAAATTTTCACAAAGGTCTCAGAACGTCTAACAACAATCCAGTACTAGTGTTAAAAGAATGGTCTTTTGGATTGGCATGGTCAATAGTCCATCTGGATGCGTCATTGTAAGGGAGAACGGCTAGTCTTGCAACAATCATGTGGATGCGAGAATCCCTAATTCTCTCGTAAATGAGTCTGTCATCTTGAAATTTTGAAAGGTCATTGTTCTCAAAGATAGAGTAGATTTGGGACCAATCTAACTGGTAGGTTTCGCTAATCCGACCACTGGTATCAGAGAAGACAACGAAAATCGTGTCTTTGGCCAGCATGTCTTTCTGGAGGTTTTTGCACTTGGTAATTTGAGGTGTTTTTTACGTTTCCATGTTCTGTTGAATGCTTAAACCAAAAATTAAAACCAATTTATATACGAACAACAATAAGAAATTCAAATTTGGAAAGGTAACTTGATAACTAACCTGACGAAATTGCTTGGTAAAAATCTCAAGGTAAATTCACACAATACAGCAATGTTAGTGGTAAAATAGTGAATAAATCGTGAATAAGACCGGCATATATATAATTTGGGGGAAATAATTCATACCGTAGGATGAGGATGAAAACAATGGTCAAGATTAGACTTTGCGGGATCTGGGATTAAATTACAAAATCTAAATTTTATTAATCATTCCATAGCCTGCATTCTATATTTTGCAGGATGTGGGGTGCAGGATCACAAAATAGCAAAATTTTATTCAAACCTCTTTGCATCCAGCATTCTGCACTTTGCGGGATGCAGGTTGCGGGTTGAACAAAGCATATTTTCAAAAAAATATCCCGCATCCCGCACTCTGTATTTGCAAGATGTGGGTAGTAGAATGAGAAAGTTTAAAACATATGACTATAAAATCCTGCATCCCACAACTTGTAGGTTGCGGAATCGCAAAACAATCCCAAACAAAACTATCTTTCTCCATCATAAAAACACACAAATCAAGCATGTATTTTTGGGAATTTGGTTAAGTTAGAAAATCCCAGAGGTCAGGAAAAATGTAATAGCAGCCAAGAAATGGATAAAGGATTCTACTAAATTACTTTTATATGTGTAATTGGGCTCTCATGTGAGAATAACATGAGATCTGTTATACCTACAACACGTCTGAAATGCGTGGAACTACTGGATTTCAAAGCAAATCCCTTCGTTAATCTCTCGAAACTTTCCTACTACGACATTGATCTATAACATTGATTTTCTCTCCTGCAAAATATCCACCATTTGAACATGTGGGACCTTCCAACCTTCCATAGTGCGCCACCTTGTTAACCTTTGCATAGCTTTAGGCCACAAAAATACATTGTTTCTGTAGATCTGACCTTCCCGATCTCATTACCATTCAAACTTGAGGACCCTACCAAAGTTCGCGGTCCCAACTTGGCTTCTCTAGCGCACGAGTTTTCACAGTGAAACTCTTTTCAACCATAGATCTATGACACCTTTGGATCGTGACCATCAAAATATGGATCTTATGACCCATTTCATGATCCTTCACATTTCACGTCGTTGTGCAACTTTACCCAGTGAAATTTGCAGTAGCCATTGATTGCCCTCATTGAGTGATCGGAGCCATTCAATTTGTCGACCATATAATCTATAGAACCTCAATATGCCCTTCATAGTCCTATGATAAGGGATCTTGGGCCCTCCTTACTCCCTTTCTGCTGGCCCATTCCCTTGCCAATTTTTCAACTAAGATTGGTGTTAATCCCACCTGCACAGTTCTTCGGAATTTAGCACCGGTACGAACTAGGTGATAACAGCGGCTCCAACTCTGGGTTTCTATCCTCCTTGTGATGTAGTAAATAACTACGTAGGTCATGTGCCTTATCCATTGGATTGTTCCCAATCCTCCCTACAGCTCTCAAAATTTATCTGAAAAAAAAAAAAACTTGGTGATGGCGCCCCTTGAAGACCTTACTTCCTTCACCTCGGGCTTTAAATATTGTCGGAGAGCCATCCACACAGGCAATGTTTTGAAAAGGAAAATGGTATGTACAATGAAAATGGGGCTAATATTTATTACAAAAATTAATGCTTGAGGAGCCTCCCATTTACTAGAGCTCCAGATACCAATCCACCTTCCATTTCTTCCAATCAATAAGCATTCTTTCCTTTGAATGCATACATTTTGTATGGGCCTTTTTACAGGTGATCAAATTTCCCATGTTTCCCCTTCTCCTCATGGGGTGCATCCCATTGCAACAGCACATCTCCTATCTGGAAAACATCAGGTTTAGTTCTTCTGTCAAAAATATCCTTCATCTTGTCCTGAAATTGTCGAGTCCTGTCAAAAATATGTTCCCTTTATTGTTGTGGCTCAACCAACTGATACATCATCATCTAGGTAGGATGAGTTTCAACATGCTCTTGTTGCAAAAATATGATTACTGGAAAGCTCAGGGAGTTAGGAAAAATGACCTTTGAACCATAGACCAGCTGGAATGGTGAGGTTCCTATAGACTTCTTCACACTAATTCTATTGGCCCACAAAGTGTGAATCAACATAGTTTTCCAAGCCTTCTTATTTTCTTGTAGCAACTTCTTTATGATCCTCATAAGACTCCTTTTTTAAGACTCAACTAGTCCGTTTCCATGGGGATAATAGGCTTTGGAGTGTCCCAGCTGTATTTGATATTTGAAGTAGAAAGCGTTCATCTTCTTTGATTTAAATGTTCGATCATTATCAGTGATTATCTCCCTGGGAACTCGAAGCCTTGACAAAATGTTCTCCTCTAGAAATTGCATGATCACTGTCTCAGTAGCCTTCCTCATGGGGATGGCCTCGATCCATTTTGTGAAATAGTCGGTGGTGGTGAGGATCCATATGTGTTGTCTTGAAGAATGAGGATTGTGTTATCTCCTAAATAAAATTTTCAATAAGTTCACTCAAAACAATTTATTTTTTGATCATTGATGAAGGTTTTAGGCCATATTGTGAAATATATTGGGATGACTAACAAGGTTGGGATATCTGATGTTCTGTTTTTTAAGAAAATTTGAAATTTTTAGCTTCTGGTGGCTTAGGCGAGTTTTTCAACAACTCATTAGCCACCGAAAAGCTCACCTTTTGGCAGCTAACAGTTTTAACACAATACCATGTCAACCACCAAAATCCTATTGATCTTGTTTTTTTATGAAATTTTGGGAAAGGGACTTTTAGTGGCTTATGCGATCTTTCCAATAGCTCATTAGCCACCAAAAAGCCTTGGTTTTGGCAACTTAGCGGGTGATTGAAGGAGGGTATTAACCACCGAAAGCAAGTGAAATGTATTGGGGAAAAATACTGCTCAAAAAACTCAAAACACAGGTTTTCGTGTCTAAGCGTAGTTTCAAAACGCTCTCTAAGCCACCAAAAGCAAACTTTCGACAGCTAAGACTGAAATTTCAGGACACTCTAAGCCATCGAAAGGGAGTTTTACTATGAAAAGGTATTATGATCCACTGGAGAATCATTTTGCAAACTTATCAGAGTTTTTTTTTCCCAACATGTTAGAGAACAATAAACTCTCTCAGTTTTCCTACAGGTATTGCATATTGGGAGAATCGAATCCATCTCTGAGCCCTAATTTTTGGATCTGAAAATTTCCCTATTTACACATGTTTTGGAAGTACAGGTCTCAGAAATATGAAAACGAATTTCCAAAAACTGAGAGAGGTTTTTTCTCACAACAAACCAATGTACAAAAACCTCTTTCATTTTATACATATGTGTCACATATTTGAAGGAAAAAATCTATCTCTGAGCCCTAGGTTTTCAGTAGTTTGGCCAAATTTTTAGGGCAAAAGTTGACCTAACATGGAAGGTGACAGTAGAACAAGAAAATTTTCCTTCACCTACATAAAAGGAGAAACATGAACCAACAGAGAAGGCTTCCTCTAGCAATCCCAAGACATAAAGGATAAATCAGTTGCTAAGGAAAGTGTATGAGATGGAAATTTTGGAAAGAGAAATAAAGAAAAATAATGCTACATTGACCAGGAGGAGCAAGCTACTGCATAAATCTTACCTAGAGCTGAGAGAAAGGTATGCTAAATAAAAGGTACCTGAAAAACAACACAAGATTGTACAGGATGATTAGTCTTCAGAGATTATATATGAAGGAGGCCAAGTGAAACCCTAGCACTCACCTCACATTGGAAACCCTAGTTGAAGCTACAGTAAGCCTTCAACCTCCAAAAGAAAGCTAGGCTACTGTTAACCTTCTTAACATAGAGCCTGGTGAAGAAGAAAGCTAAGTAGACATACTGGAAAGAAGAATTTTGGAGGTAGCCTAAGAATTTTTGAAGAACAGGGATTTCAGTGGCTTAGGCAGATGCTGAGGTAGTTCATTAGCCTCTGAAAGCATTGTTTTCAGCAGCTAACGGTTCTGATATTTTGACCTTTTAACCACCGAAAGCAGACAGAAGAAGAATATTAAATTTTGACATGTAAGATCAGTTTTTGGTGAACATGGATGGCTCAAGCACGAAGTATAAAGATGAAGGACACTAAATAAAACATCAGGGAAGGTTTGCTTCAGTTTTACTATGACATAATAGTAGAAAAGTTCACCAATACTTAATTGGCAAAGTGAAACAATGAATTAAATAGCAGAAGACCAGTGGCAGTGGTTGTGAGTACTTACTTCAGTAATCAGAAGTTTCAAACAATGAACGAATTCTTCAGATAGTTAGAATAATAGTTAATTAGGGTTTTATGACCTAATTATGCAAAAAACAATTATTTTGTTTATTTTTATTAAATCAAATCCAAGTTTTCAGGATCTAAGTATTTTTGTAAAGGATATAAATCCTAAGACTTATGTTATTGAAAAGGTTTGACTTCGAGGACTTGTAGACCATTGCTATTGTCAAGCTTCTCATTTTGCTCATGACCTAATATAATCTCTTTTGTTATCATTTGTTCAGCTTCCATTTCTATCTTTTTTGTGCTTATGTTTGAATGTGTTATTCAAGTTAATTAATGTCTGATAGTTGTCACCCTATTGGCATGTTGATGTGATTTTAATTAAAAGTGATTCCCTTATCATGATTTATCCATTTATATGTATATATTTTATGTATGAATCTGCCAACATGATGAGTTCTCCATCCCTGCACTATATTGTCAACATCGAAATAGTGGTAACTAAAATCCTTGTAGTTGATTGAGTTTCATGCATGTCTTGAGAGTGGTAGGTCATATAGGTCACTTGACTTGATCCATTTTAAAAAAACCCAAAACAAATTGTAAGTTACTAGGCATCCTCAAGCTGCAACCTAGAGGATTTTCTTGGAGTGATAACAAATTGGTGCCGTTGTCGAGGAGAGGAGATTGAAGCTCAGCTTCCATGGGAGACGACATAGATCCTTGCTTTGATGATAGACAAAGCTTGGACACTATTTTGGTTGTAATCATCTATCTGGAGACTCCATTTAAATAAGATGTCTCCAAGAAGACCAAGTACCAGAGCAAACCCTCAAGGGACACCAGCAACACTAGTTTCAGATACAGAAGAGATTTTGAGAAGAGCTAAAGCTTCACTAAGGAAGACCAGAAGTGCTGCATAGAAAGTTACATCAGGTATTTCAAGAAATATTTCTTCTAATATTTCTTATGCTGAAACATACAAATCTCAAGAATTTATAAATGCATTAGAAAATTTTAGGGTTGAGGAATCTTCAAGCACTTTTGCTTGTGAAGATCTCATCCTTGGCGACTCCATGAAGGACGAATTCAGTGGCAACTCCACAATATAAAGATGTCAAAATCATTTTCTGCTCTTTTGGCTCAGAGGTTTGCACCTCTTGACTTCTATTCCATTCTTGGTTTCCCACATCCAGTACCCAATATGTTTGAATGGGGATATTTTCTACCTGTCTTCAAAGAGGAGGAAGAAGACAGTCCTGTAGAACACCTCCTCAAGTTTCATGAATGCATGGATCTATTATATCAGAAGAATGAAAATTTTTATGTATTCATTATATGGTGATGCATGTCAGTGGTATTTTTCTTTACCTCCTAGTATTTCATAATTAAAGGATTTTCACAAAGCATTCACTGAGCATTGTAAAAGGTACTATTCAGATGAGTTTGCATTTGATAATTTTTGTGAAGAATATAAGTTTCATTTCCAAGATGGAAAGGCTACTAATGATTAAGAAGAAGATTTTAAGTTTTGTGAGGATTTGTCCACTTTTGGAATTTATTTTAGTTCTACTTTTCAGCAAAGAGATGATCAGAGACATATCCATGCTGTGGTTAATGATAGCTATGAAGAGTATGCTGCAATAGGGGACACCTCTCATTGTGATTGAGATATTAATGATCTTCATAATGTTAACCATAATATAGATTCTTTTGACTTTGTACCAAATGGATCTAATGACTTAGGGTGTCAAGAAGATCAGT
This sequence comes from Pseudotsuga menziesii, assembly GCA_001517045.1. Lineage (NCBI taxonomy): Eukaryota > Viridiplantae > Streptophyta > Pinopsida > Pinales > Pinaceae > Pseudotsuga > Pseudotsuga menziesii. The sequence goes on along the minus strand of LPNX010286211.1, from coordinate 217,674 downwards.
TTGTACCCTTTGGAAACTCGAAAGATAATGAGCAGATTAAAGGAACAACATGTAACAAATTTGTATCTGTAGCAAATACTAAAGGTATCCCTCAGTTTTCTGATTTGCAGACAAAGGAAGACTGCAACAGATATGAAGAGGAAGATGATGATCTAAAAATTCCAGAACAGCAGGGCATAACTCATCCTTCCTAGTCAGAGGTTGAGCAATCTCCAGTTAACGTAGTGATCACTGAAAGCTTCCAGGAGTAGCATTTCATTAAGTTGGAACAAAAACATAAAAAGGTATTTCTTGTTGGCTTTTATGACCCTATTGCTGACTATCTAGAACTTATGAGCAGCATAGATATCAAAATATTTTTGTCAGATGATAGCTGGTTCTATCACCATTCGAAACTACATTTCTACATGCTAGGGTTTCATTTGTTTTTGGGGTCAAGATCAAGGATAAGTTTAGTAGATTAGCTTCTGACCTGGATTCATTGGAAACATGATGTCACGTGATAAAAAGACTCTACTGATTATAATTAGGAGTAGGAGTATATAGGAAAATAAGCTCTTAATATGAGCGGCTAGGTCATTCTTAGTTGTTTTCATGGATAAGCAAAGTGGGCTATAGGAAGATTGCAGGGGATCAGTTATAAAAGACAAATGACTCCATTCCCAATGGAACACTGGAATATAGATTTAATTATTCTTTTCCAGGAAAGGAATTTTGTTCTAGGGTTCTTGGGACCTCACAGGGAGGTTCCCATCCAAGAGTAGGAGCCGGATGTTATCTCCTAAATAAAATTTTCAATAAGTTCACTTAAAACAATTTATGTTTTTATCACTGATGAAGGTTTCAGGCCATATTATGAAAGATATTGGGATGACTAACAAGGTTGGGATATCTGATATTCTGTTTTTTAAGAATATTTGAAAGTTTTATCTTTTGGTGGCTTACGCGAGTTTTTCAACAACTCATTAGCCACCGAAAAGATCACCTTTCGGCAGCTAACAGTTTTAATGCAGGACCATGTGAACCACCGAAATCCTATTGATCATGTATTTTATGAAATTTTGGGAAAGGGAATTTTAGTGGCTTAGGCGAGCTTTCCAATAGCTTATTCACCATCGAAAATCCTTGGTTTTGGCAACTTAGCGGGTGATTGAAGGAGGCTATTAACCACCAAAAGCAAGTAAAATGCGTTGGGGAAAAATCTCGCTCAAAAAACTCAAAACACAGGTTTTCGTGGGTAAGCGTGGTTTCAAAATGGTCTCTAAGCCACCGAAAGGGGCGTTTTACTACGAAAATGCATCATTTTAAAATGGTGATTATGAGCGACTAGAGAATAATTTTGCAAAACGATCATCTTTTTTTTGTTTTCAACATGTCAAGGAACAATAACCTCTCTCAGTTTTCCTATAAGTATTGCATATTAGGAGAATAGAATCCATATATGAGCCCTAATTTTTGGATCTCAAAATTTCCTTGTTTTACACATGTTTTTGAAGTACAGGTCTCGGGAAGATGAAAACAAGTTTTCTAAAAAATGAGAGAGGTGTTTTTTCACAACAAACCTGTGTACAAAAACCTCTTTCATTTTATACACAGGTGTCACATATTGGAAGGACCAAATCCATCTTTGAGCCCCCGTTTTTCAGCAGTTTGGCCAATTTTTTAGGGAAAACGTTGACCTAACAGGGTAGGTGATAGCAGAACAAGAAAATTTTCCTTCACCTACACCAAAGGAGCAAGTTGAAATAGTAGAGAAGGATTCCTCTAGAAATACCAAGACACAAAGGATAAATCAGTTTCTAAGGCAAGTGTATGAGATGGAAATTTCGGAAAGAGAAATAAAGAAAAACAATGCTACATTAACTAGGAGGAGCAAGCTGCTACATAAATATTACCTAGAGATGAGAGAAAGCTATGCTAAATAAAAGTTACCTGAAACACAACACAAGATTGTATTGGATGATTAGTCTTTAGAGATTGCAGATGAAGGAGGCCAAGCTAAACCCTAGCACTCACCTCACATTGGAAACCCTAGCTGAAGCTATAGTAAGCCTTCAACCTCCAAAAGCAAGCCAGGATACTATTAACCTTCCTAACATAGATCCTGATGAAGAAGAAAGCTAAGCAAGCAAACTAGAAAGAACAATTTTTGAGGCAGCCTAAGAATTTTTGAAGAACAGGGCTTTCGGTGGCTTAGGCAGACGCTGAGGCAGATCATTAGCTAGTGAAAGCACTGTTATCGGTAGCTAACGGTTCTGATATTTTGGCCTCTTAACCACTGAAAGCATACAGAGGCATAATATTAAATTTTGACACGCAAAATCAGTTTTGGGAGAACATGGATGGCTCAAGTATGAAGTATAAAGATGAAGGATGCTAAAGAAAACATCAAGGAAGGTGTGCTTTAGTTTTACTGTGACATAATAGTAGAAAATGTCACCAATACTTAATTGTCAAAGTGAAACTGTGGCTTAACCGGCAGAGGACTAGTTGTAGTGATTGCCAGTACTTACTTTAGTTATCAGAAGGTTCAAACAGTGAACAAATTATTCATATAGTTAGAATAATAGTTAATTAGGGTTTCATGACCTAATTATGCAGAAAACAATTATTTTGTTTATTTTTATTGAATCAGATCCAAGTTTTTAGGATCTGAGTATTTTTGTAAAGGCTATAAAGCCTAAGACTTATTTTATTGAAAAGGTTCGACTTCGGGGACTTGTAGACCATTTCTATTGTCAAGCTTCTCATTTTTCTCATGACCTAATATAAGCTCTTTTGTTATCATTTGTTCAGCTTTCATTTCTGTCTTTTCTGTGCTTATGCTTGAATGTGTTATTCAGGTTTTATTAAAGTTAATTAATGTCTGATAGCTGTCACCCTATTGGCATGTTGATGTGATTTGAATTATAAGTGCTTTCCTTATCATGATTTAGCCATTTATATTTATATGTTTTATGTATGAATCTACCAAGATGATGAGTTCTCCATCTCTGCACCATATTTTCAACCTTTGAATAGTGGTAACTAAAATCCTTGTACTTGATTGAGTTTCATGCATGTCCTGAGAGTGGAAGGTCATATAGGTCACCTGACTTGATCCATTTTAGAAAACCCCAAAAACATTGTAAGTTACCAGGAATCCTTGAGACGCAACCTAGAGGAGTTTCCTGGAGTGATAATAGATTGATTTCTCCAATAAAATCCAACCCCATTGCTCAAAATGGGCTTCAACCTGAATAGGCCTCAAAGTTAATGACACCAATTTTCTCCTACCTTCAAAATAATGACATTTATGGTAAGAAGCCACTTTCTTATGAGTATCAGAAAATATTGTAGGCCAATATCATACTTCTCTCATGATTTTGTTTACTATGGTTTTCGAGTAGTGATTCCCCCCACCCTCCCCTGCATGAAATTCTTCAATAAGTCTATTGGCCTCATGTTCATCCAAGAATTATAGTAGAACTCCTTCTGGCTCTTCCCAATGCAACTTCTCATTTAGGATGCATAACCTTATCGCTTTCTTTTTGAGGAACTTGGCCCTTGTTTTATCCATGCCCTGTGGAGCCTGCAGATGTTGTATGATGAAAATGACGTCAATGTACCAAGAGGATGATAGAAAGTTCTCACTTACTAGGGGACCTTGATCCCTATCAGGTTTTTTCTCTTCAACCGATAATTCAGCAATCATGTGCAAGTTGAGAGCATCACAGTTGGACTGGGCCATAAGCTTGGCTAGCCCCAAGCCCTTGATCAACTTTGTGGGCTTGATTTCCAGGTCATACTCCAACATAACCGCTATCCATTTTCCCCTTCATGCCTACTGATCCAGTTGGGTCAGTGTGTCATTCACAACATTGGTGGGAACATGAGTGACAATATGGGAATGCAAGATGTAAACTCTAAATTATTTTAGGTACTGCACCAGAGCATAGGCATGTTTGTCCAGGATGTTGTACTTTAGGGGAGGATATCTTAGATTCTTGTTGTAGAAAGAGATGGGCTGCTCATGGCCTTCAAGGTTATTTTGCAGTAGTACCCCTGCCATTGTTTGCTCAAAGGAAAATGAGAATATGAGAAAATATTTGGAAAAATTAGGGCTCGCAAGCATGGGACCTCACCTATGGCCATATTTATTCCTTGAAAGGATTGTCTGGCTTTGGGTGTCCACCTGATTTCTTGGTCCTTTCCAAGGATGTTATTTATACATTTGACTATTTACGCAAATGCAACTATGAACATCCTCAAGAAATTTGCCTTTCCCAAGAACGATTGAACTTCGGCCATGTTTCGAGGGAGCTCGATTTTGCTGATCGCTTTGACCCTCTTAGGATCTATCCTAATTCCCTCTTGAGAGATTATATGCCCCAGCAACTTCCCTTCTTTCATAGCGAAGAATGACTTTTTAGGATTCGCGGAGATGCCAAAATTCTTGCATTTCTTGAATGTCTTCAACATGTGAGTGACATGTTCTTCATTAGACTTGTAGAAAATAGTGATATCGTCCAAATAGATGACCAAACTTTTGTCTTTTTCATTATAGAATTCTATGTCCATGGCCCTATGGAAGGTTGCACCTACATTCATCATCCCAAATGTAATTTTAGCATACATGAAGGTGCCCCAGGGGATGGTGAATGTTTTCTTCTCTTGGTATTCTAGATGTACCACAATCTAGTTATAACCCAAGAAACAATCCAGAGTGGAGATCCTCTGTGAACCCACTACTTTCTGTAATATATGGGCCATTTTGGGGAGGGGATAATTATCCTTCAGGGAAACTCAAATCAAGTTTCTGAAGTCAATACAAATTCTTATTTGTCTTTTCTTCTTTCTAAGGGGGACCAAATTTTCCACCCAATGTGAGAATTTGAGGGCCACAATGACTTTGGCTTCAAACAACTCCATGGTCTCCTTTTCTACCAGGGGCAACAACTTGTGGTTCATCCTCCTAAGATTTTGTTTGAATGGAATCTCATCCTTGTTGATTGGCATGTTATGTTGGATGATGCTAGTGTCATAAGCCTTAAGGTCCTTGTAATGCTAAGCAAGCACATCCAAATATTCCTTCATCAGAGAGATGTATTGTTGTTTAGATTCAAGTGAGAGGGTCCTCGCTATTTTGATGATCCTAGGATTCTCTTCTATCCCAATATTCTCTTCCTCAACATCTTCACAGCTTGGGACCAATTGAGGTTCTCTGGCTACATCATTAGGATCGAAGAGTTTCTCTAGAGGGACCAGACCTCTGGGGATGGAAGTACCCTTAAGCTACAAAATCTCCTTGCCATAGAGGTTATTCTAGTATCCTTGATGGAATTCAATCCCCATAATTAATGCTCCCAAAGCTTTTAATTTTCATCATCTTTAACGTTATCAGTAACAGTGACCTACTCTTCTCGGATTACTTCTGTTGGATCTGTAGTTTGTAAGGGCTCTTTCATGGGAGGCGTCCCTTCCAGAAGTTCATTTTCGTCATCAACATCCAGTCCCTCAAACTCCCAAGTCAGAGTGAGGAAATAGTGGATCTGATTATCATCCTCAAAGGCCTGCCAATTCTTGACATTATCTAGGATAGAGGGTCCATGCCTTAATTCAATTTCATATTTCCCTACATGGTTCATAGGGACCCTAAAGGTTGCTTCCGAAGTGGCCAAGGAATCAACCATGCAATTCTTTACTCTAGGGATCAGATTAAAGTTGCATTCTTCTAAACATTCAATGAGGTCTTGGGAATCATTCTGGTAGCTTCTCATCCTGGGATGTCTAGCTTGATACTCACCCATCATTTGCTTAATTACTAGCTCAGAGTCCCCATGCAACACCACCCTCTTGGCCTGGAGCTCCTTCAAGGCCAGAATTGCTAATATCATAGCCTCGTATTCCACTTCATTATTCGTATAGTCAAAAGAAATCTTGTAAGAATAAGTTAAAGGTCACACTCTTGGGGGTATCACCCACACCCCAGCTCCTTCCCCTTCTTTGCAGGCTAACCCATCGTAACTCACATCCCATGCCCCTTCTAGCTCCTCCTGAGTAGGTACAAAGGCAACATTATGGAAACAATACCTGTCTACGTCTCCTTCAGTAAAGAAGAAAGCATATCACATCTCTATGTCCAATGAATATATGAGGTGATTTTGTGTCCTTTCAGCGCTGGTTACCATATACGCCAACTTTTGTTCTCAGAAAATCCTTCTTTGTATCCAAAATATAGGGATATTGGCGTATGACATGTCCATTTGGAGGGCGCATTTGAGCTTAGCTTCCCAATATCTTGACAACAACATTCCAAACTTCGGGGGAATGTTAGCCATCAAACATCCATGACCAGGGTTTTGGTAGGGATCCGAGCTAGAGAGATGACCAAGCCTTTGACACTGATCAGGCCCAGGAACTTGACTTTGTTAGAATCAAAAGAGAAAATATCTGTGTAGGGTCTAGTCACTTCCAATCCTAGTTCATCCATGATTCTCGTAGGCATCGGATTGTGGGAGGCTCTTGAGTCGGGCATGGCATTATGCAGGATGGAATTATGTATGTTCAAGATAACATAGAAAGGGTGACTTCTTCATCAGAGGGTTCATCTACATGGGGGCCAAACAAGATAGTGGGCCTATCATCTCACAAATTCAGGCTATCAAATAAGACAAAGATCTCTCAAGATGGATTTAAAGCCATGGAAATTTTAGAATGATATTCTTAATTTTTTAACAGTTCAATGAGGGGGACATAGATTTTTATCATTGCAATTTCAACCTCGAGACTGAAAGAAGTCTCTCCCTGATCAGAGCTCCTGAGATTTTCTTCTCTTCATTCCTTCCATTTAGGCTCTGGAACATTCTTGGGGTTATCTATGGGAGGTGTGTCATTTTTAGGCTTACTGGCAGAAGCTTTGTTCCATGTTTCTTTATCCTTCACAATAGGGACATCTCAATTCCTCAAGTTGATTTATCTCTGTGTGTCTAGGACAATGAGCTGGTACCCTTTCTCGAAGTCATCTCTGTCATCTGGAGGTATCTCTCATCTCTCCAAACAAGTATTGTCATGTTCTTCTTTGGTGAGGAAGGTGGTGGGAGAGTTAGTGTCTAGCTGATGGATTTCTTCTTCAACTTGATGTTCACCATCCTGATCCACAAAATTTTCCTGCAATAGACTCTAGAGGCTTGATAGGTGGGTTAGGAGGGTTTCTCTGCTTGTTCTGGACAACTTGGGGTCTTATGGCATTCTGATTCCTATTTTTTTGTTCTTGAATTTCCCTCGGAGGTGGTCTACCATCTACGGAGAGCCCCTCCATATTCTTTCCATGGTCCTTAGCATTGTGTCAATTCTGGCCTCTTGTGAGCTAGAGGTAGAGTGTTTTTCAATTTCTTTGTCCTTCTTTCGTTCTCCTTCATCTCTTCTCCATTCTCTGTCTTCTCTTCTCTGCTCACCTTCATCCCTTCTTCATTCTCCAGCCTCTCTATTCTACTTTCTTACGGCAATCAGGTTTACCTCCACCTCTGTGGCATCTTTCATCATAGCTGGTAAGGAGGCTGATTTTCTTTCACTCAGCCACAAGGAGAATTCACCATCGAAAGCTTTAGCATATTGCAACTGGGTAGAGCCAATAGGAGGTTTGAATTGGGAAGGGATGGAATTTTATACTTTCATGAACCTGTCTACAAAATATTGGACAAACTTGCTCTCTCTCCTTCTCATGGAATGATATTGGGAGAGTTATTTCTTAGGGTTCTTCTAGTCTACCCATTTTTCCTTGAAAGCATCCTCAAATTCCTGATAACTGTGAATGGAATCATCTGCGATATTTGTGTACCACTTTATTTCTTCTCCAGCAAGGGTCTGAGCGAATAACCTGACCTTTAGATCGTAATGGTCTACTTATTCTAGGTCTACCTAGTCTGAGAGCCATCCCAAGTCTTCCTCAGCTGAATATCCCCTTTTCCATTGAACTGTCTAAGCCTTGTGGAGTATCCCAGAGGAAGGTCATGAAGTGTCGTGGGTAGGAGTATAAAATAAAATTTGTTTGCCACTCTTGGAGGTGCAACGAGGCTTACAAGGGGGACTAGAACTGATGTGAAGGAACTCGGCAAGCCGTGAGGGGTGGTAGGAATGTGAGGAGTTGTGAAGCTGGAAGATGAATGCTAACTTGGTATGGAAGCAGTAGGAGACAAAGATGTGGTATCATACCGCCTTATGACAATAGGCTTTAGCATAATTAACTCAAAAATAACTGTAGGGTACTCTAGGTTAGGTAGATGTTGGAAATACTCTTATAGAGGCTTTGAGTTTAGGGGTGACCAAGAAATGCATGGAAAATCAAATGCAGAGGAGTCAACAATCAATTCAGAGAGACTAGATTTAGATTTAGTCCTATCGAAGGTTAATCCCATCCCCTTATTGCAGTGCTCGGATGTATCACATGCAGATATAACAATTTAAGCAGGAAGGAAATATTTGTGACTAACCTTTGTAGTCTATTGGCTTGTCAAATCAGAATTTTTGGATCAAAGACTTCCTAAAAGGACTCTGCGTCAGGATTTCTCCTCTTGTGGATTCTTTGTGCTACTTGTTTTTCCCAGTGGATTCAATTCTGAAATTCATGTGGAGTCGCCATAGGAACTCTGAAAATCCTTACAGCTTCTAGGTGGTCGATATTCCTAGTGGAGTCACCAGACTATATACAAGCAATTATGTGTCTAGGACCGCCTATTCAACTAGGTCGTAGAACTGAAGCAATGCCATTTTTCTTGAGGAGATAGTAGCAACTAGGTCCCCAAAAATGGTGTCAAGATGTTAGCACCCTGTAATTTTCCTATGGTTGCGGTAGGAAGTCACATGGGTAACCATTTCAACCAACCTTTAGACTATATACTATCTAATATAGTCGGAGAGGACTCTCTCTTTTCACTGGAAAAAATTCACATATACTTTTGGCTTTAAACAAGCAATCACATGGCTATTTTGGGTGTTGATAGATTTAAAAATGGCAGAACAAACAGATAGGAAAATCATTGGGAAATGGAGTCAAATCTAGAATCATTCAAGGATATTATAGTGCAAACGAGAGGGGAACTTCCTGTGTATTATGAGGAAAATTAAGTGTCACAAATAGTCAAATATCTTGAAAGGGTGGTAAGAGGGAAAGGGAAGAATCCCAACGAAGCAAGAGGCACCTATCTATGGCTTAATCGATTAGAGGAAATTTGGGGTCTAAAATGAGCATTATAAGAAAACGAACCAACAATAAATTCTTTTGACTTGGAATTCAACAACCAATAGAATTGCAATAAAATGAGTCAACCATAATGTTTGAATTGACATATTTGTCATAAAAAAAAACTACTTTTTTGTTCGTAATTTCGACATATATCACTGTGTTTTTACTCAAATTTCAAGCGGGAGAGCTCAATGGATGCATAATTTAATTCCATACCCAACAAGTAACCACACTGTATACTTTTGATGGACCCCGCTACCCCAAAAACAAGAAATACTTGAAAAAACGTGATGATACTCGTATGCAGTGGGCTAGAGGTGTTCATCAAAAGTATGCAGCATGGGTACTCATTGGATGCAGAATAAAATTCTGCATCCAACAATCTCTCCTGCTCGAAATTTGAGTAAAAACACGGTGAAATATGTCGAAAATACGAACAAAGAAAGTAATTTTTTTCTTTCTTCCTCTAAAATTAATCAATATTATTTTATTATTTTAACTATTATTTTATTATTTTTCTTAGGAGGCCTATTTTAGACCTCAAATTTCCTCTAATGTCTTGCAACACCTTTAGTAGAATAAAGAACAGAGGATAGTAATTGCAATGGAGCATAGGAGATGAATTTCAAAACATTTACCAAAAACACATAACAAATGCAGCGTCTGATACGAGAAGCGATTACTTGAGAGAGAATTCCTCATATACAACTAAAGTGCATTGGCAGAGATACACAAAAATTAAAGTGATAAAATAAGAAAAACAAACTGAATGTAAACACCATGATGAATCTCAAAAATGTAGGAGGGTGTTTCTTATTAACACTTCCAAGAAAGTTACAGAGACAAAAACAAGAGCATAATTCTTTCTGAATGAAAGGTCCAACCCTTTCGTCATCAATTGAGGTCCTATTTATAATCCTATGGCTTTCGAGACCAACCTCAAAACAAAGCCCAATTCTATTACAAAATTTGGGATTCAAATCCCGAACCATCATTTAAATCCTAACAACTTCTTGAGGTGGCAGACTTGCCACAATTCTTTAGCCAAAATAGGCCTTACAGTGTAGCAAACATGCTAGACCTAAAATGGCAATGCAAAGTATGAGAGGCACACTCACTTGTTCTAATAGTGATGCTTCTAAACCTCTCCTAACGGTTTCATCTTCTTAGGCACGGCCTGCGCCATTAAATATTGCTCATGCTTCAGCTTTGCTTTGGACCAGCACTACTCTTTCCCTCTCCATAATCCTCCTTCCGCGAAATCAAACATGGCCGTAGATTTCCTGCGCAGAGAATCTCAGGCCTTTCACATTGTGGGCCTTATCTGATTTCGGAAATCTCTGCCCCGTTATCCTCCGTGCTTCTTTACGTCGTGAAAATCATTGAAACATTTGATCTGATTACTGCCATGATATCTGCCATCCGAAATGCGTGGACCTACTGGATTTCGTAGTACATCTCTTCGTTAACGTCTGGGCATTTTCTCACTGCGACATTGATCTATGTTGTTGATTTTCTCTCCTGCAGAATCTCCATCATCCGAACATGCGGGACCTGCCAACCTTCCGTAGCGGGTCGCCTTCTTAACCTCAGCATAGCTTTAGGTCGTGAAAATACATCTGGTCCGTAGATCTGACCTTCCCAAGCTCGCGACCATTCAAACTTGAGGACCCTACCAGACTTTGCGGTCGCAACTTGTCTTATCCAACGTGTGAGTTTCTGGTGCAAAACTCTTTTGAACCATAGATCTATGACACCTTAGGATTGTGACCATCAAAATCTAGAGCTTGTGACCCATTTCACGATCCTTCACATTTCACCTCCCTACGCAACTTTACCTTGTGAAATATGCAGTAGACGTCGATCGCCCTCATTGAGTGATCAGAGCCATTCAGTTTGTCCACCGTATAATCTATAGAACCTTAAGATTCTCTTCATGGTCCTATGATAAGGGATCTTGGTCCATCCTTCCTCCCTTTCTATTGGCCCGTTCCCCTCCCAGTTGTTCAACGCACATTGGTGTTAATCCCGTCTACACCAGTCTTCGGAATTTAGCACTGGTACGAACCAGGTGCTAACAGGTTTTTAAAGGCATTAATGCCATTGGTCTAGAAGTTTGAGTGTGTTTTTCAAGTTTGATGTTAGTGTTTGTAGTAGTTTCGTTTTAGTAGTCAAGATGGAATATACTCTCAAACTGTTAGGAAAGAATGTTTGGGTATCATAGACCCTTGGTGTCTTAGACCTTCAGTGAACTCTCTTTGTAACTGCACTTAGTGTGGAAAAGAGGGTTAGAAATACCGTGGGAAGAAGGGAAAGGCATATGTTATTTTTTCTGATGTGGACTGAAGTTTCAAGGTTGTAATTCTCTCTTTATGATAATAATATAATGAAAATCTTCTTACTAACAAAAAAAAATATTAAAATTATTATTACATTTAAATATAAGGAGAAGTTGTGATCCTATAAAGAATCGTAAGACAAAGAGAAATTAAAATACTATAAGGTGATTGACCCTAATTTAGAAGATCAATATTATTTCTTTGCTTTAAATAACATGAAAAAAAAATCAACATTGCTAAAATAAAAACAAATTATCATAAACTCCATAACTAAAAATGTATTACATACACCTACATTAAAACACAATTTTAAAATACATATTACAATAATAACATTATTAAGCTTTTAAGACACCACGATTATGGTGATCTAAAAATATTTTTCTTCATAAAAATTTAAAAACATCAATATATAATTGTAAAGAAAACCAAGTAAGTCATTATCCTTTTTAAAGCTGACCACAATATACATTAATAATTACAACAATCAGTACCTATCATCTGAATATAAAAATACATTGCAAAATTTAATTTGAATATATATATATATAAACCGTCATTGTAACTTACATTATGCATCTTGGGTGAATGCACGCATAGTTATAAATAAAAATAAAGTTCAAATCAGTGATAGATTCACATGTATTTTATTTAAAGAGTCTGGCATGCGATTCAAAGGGGTATAAGGATATTAAAAGTAAATAGTATAATTTAAAAATGAAAAATAGAATCAGTATAGTTCGGTGCTAAAGCTTTAGTATCTTCTTCAACACCTCGTGCCGTGGTGATCATCACATCAACCTTGTGCACAATCATTCGGTTCACTTTATTGCCCTAAGCCTTTATTGTTCAGCCTGGTAAAGGTGTGGCTTCTTGGCTTGGAAGCAAGGAATAAAGCGAATAGAGCATAACAGGAAAAGTAAATTAAAAAGGTCGATATATTTCTTTTCTATGACGGCTCTCAGTTACGAAGTCAAAAAAGAAAAAGTGTAGACGGACCTTTTACTTTCTATAAGCTTTGACTTTGAAGGGACTATGGGAAATACCTTTTATAAAGGTCATTTGAAATATTCTAGAGATCCTATTTCAGAATTGTGAGTGTGGTTTTAACGAAAAGTTAAAGTGGAAAGCCATGTAATATTTACTATTTAAATAGGGAAGGTGGTATGGCAGCATGTCCCTGTCGTCAAGATTTGTTTTGCCTTGTATTTTTAGTGCTTGAGAAACATAGATATAGACATGATATGTTACAACTATGCTAGTCTAGTTAGTGAAAGGTGCACCTCACATCTGAGCAATTTTAAATTTGAGATCTTAGTTATATATATATATATATATATATATCATCCTTGTTTTATAGCAAAGTAATTTTAGAAGTCTTTAGGAAACATATGTTAGGTGCATCTCATAGATGTTATAGATATCCGGTACAACTCACAGATGTCACGAGCATTTTGGTTGTAGTTGCTAATCTATATATACTTTAATCTGTCCATATATTTTAATCTTTGCAATGTCATAGTTTTGCATCACATTTCATAGGGTAAAGCTTATTTCTTGGCGCTACTCGAGGTTTTTTTTGCTAGCTACTTTCGCTATGGTTCCTATAGCTCTCTTAAAAAAAAAGTAAATAGGGGGCTTATGGGGTTTTTCTTGTAGAAGCTCAATCTTTTGCGGGGCATTAGTTCTGACAGTTAGTTGAATCAAGCTTTACAAATGACAATGAAATTGAATGTTAAACAGAGTTAGCCATAAAATAATCTTGGCAGAGTGTTTTTTGGAATGATGCTTTTATGTTTATGTGCTTAAAATCAAACAATAATGTTCATGTTGTAAAGTGATTTTTGGTATAGGGGTTGTACCATTATGAAAAAGAACTGCAAAATTTTGGGAGGGCCAAGACTGATTTGTCTTTTGCATCTTCGATCTAGGCGACTTTCGAGAGGAATACAACCCATTCCTATGGCTCATCCTATCCTTATTCAAAGTTTTCACATTTTAAAGATCACTATGGGAGGATACCCCTTCCTGTGGTAAGCATAGGCATTCTCACAATTTCCCTTTGTTTAATTGCATTTTAACTTCTCGGCGACTCGACCTTTTTTCATGCTCCATTTTTTTATAAAAGTTGTTTGATGAAATTGATCTGGTAAAGTTCACAGTTATAGGTAGGTCACTCATCTACGGGTCAGTTTAGCAGATATGTGGGAAAGAGATAAATGGTTAATTATAATGGTGTTATCATTCACCACATGGTAAGACGACAAAACAATGGGGCAATCTCTCTATGTGGGCATGGGATCAAGGAAAACCCTACTAAATAAAAGGTCTTTTGTGATTTTAAATAGATTAATCAAACATGGTTGTTTAGTGGGTCACCTTCCATTAATGTTGATATCCCTTAAAAACCTGATCATATTAATAAAAAGATGTTGAATTATGGAGACACTGAACACACACAAGAAGGTGGTTTCTTACCATTGGGAACCGAAATAGCTTGGCGTTTTGAACCAACGACCATTGATCCAAATTTATCACAATATCATTTTCTACTTCTCTAGAAATCTGTGTTGGTGCAAATTCTTCAGTTCAAACTTCTAAATCAAGTGATTTCACAGAAATATCAAATGCGTCCTATGATTTTTGTAGGTATTGTGCTCAGCCTTAGCGAAATATGTGCATAAGAAACAGGCTTATTTCCATTGTTCTTCTTTAGTTGAAGCAATATATTATACTGAAGATGATGTGAATGATTGAAAAATATAAAAATGGTAAAGCTAACATGGTTTCATAATAATCACTTGGGTATATTTAGTCAACATTTCATCTTAGTTAGGGGAAGAAAAACAATAATCTCATGATTTGAAACAAATTATGCTACTTTGGCTTGGGTTTATTTAAACCCATTAATGTTTATTTCTATGTTGATTGGTATGAATAGTATGTAGTAATGTTTATCTTTATATTCCCTATGAATTAACAAGTGTGAGTCAATTCTTTTCTAAAGTAATTATTTCAACAAAAATAATGTAAGTTTTTGTAGTTTGGAATATTTAACTACTTAAGTGCATATATTTTTTATTTAATAATTTTCCTACACTATTAGTGTAAGGGGAAACAACATCCCCAAGGATATCTAATCATATTTTATAAATCCAAAGATTACACACCCTTGGTCTCCTAGAGCATATTACCAAATATTTTTGGTATCTAATTAGTGGTTGCATGAGGATAATGGACTCTAGTTTGGTGTTATAATATATTGAGTAAATATTTCCAATATTAAAACCACTTGTTATTTGGAAAAAATTTGATGTGATGTCAGTTCCATTGTGGACATTTTCAGAACTACTTTGGGTGCAATACACGTGTCCTAGTATAGGCCTTATTCAACACATTTAAAGTATTAAAATCCTATGCGGAGTGTATTAAAACTAGTGAGACATGACAAAGTAAGATTTGACACTTATTTAGTTGGACCATTGTAGGATGCATCTTCCCTTCTTGTTCTTGCCTCTTCTTTGTTTTCATACAAGCAGTATGAAATGAATTAGGTTATGCATAATCATATGCATGGTTGAATATTAATATGCATGGTTGAGGATTAATATGCATGGTTGAATATTAATATGCATGGTTGAGGATTAATATGCATGGTTGAATATTAATATGCATGGTTGAGGATTAATATTCATGGTTGATTATTTTTCCCTAAAACATATACCACGTCACTTAATATTTTGACTACAAAACCTTAAAACTCATAAGGAAAATGCATTGATTCTAAAGAATATTATAGGAAGGGTATGATAGAAGAAAATATAACAAGTATCTTATTTAACCATGGAAGGTATGCATGAACCACTTATCCACACATCTAAGTTACAAATAAACTATTGTTGCAATGTTGATAGGAAGGCCCATACATTAAGGATGCAAAAACAATAAACGAAAAAACATAGGGCTTAATACAAACTCTTTATAGAAATACATAACTTATAATTGGGTTAAGTGGAATGATGGCACACTTTGAAACACAACTTACTGGATGGAGTGCTTAATTTATGTATTGAATGATTTTTATTAACATAGAATGATGTGTGTAGGGTTTGAATGAAGATGTAGCTTAAGTGTTTACCTTAAGCATGACATTATCGACATAGGATCCTAAGTTAGAGGATAGAAAGAATAGGTAATCTTATATAAAGTAGTATATAACCATATATCCCATGTAACTTGAGGAAGTAAAGAAGAGAATGACTATTAAAGAAAGATGTGGGGAAAATTACACATAGAGACAATACAAGTAAAAAACATTGACCCTCAAATGGTAGTGGTGTATATTTGACTTATAAGCATTCACTAAAATTATATTATGGAGGATGGGAAATGGTAAACTTACAAATTTATAATGATGATAATTTATTGTAGTATTGATGACCATAACCAACTTGGAAGGATGAAATAAATAGAACAGAGTGTTAAAGATACAACATCATGAGTCTTTCTCCAAGCCAATCTTGTGCAGCCAATATTGAGCCTCATCTGTTGAGGTAGGGTTCCTGAGTGGGACTCAGGAAACTTGGAGTATATTATTGAGTTGGACTCAAGGATGAATAATCCCTCCATTTAAAAGGTTATTCCTCTCATATAGAGGTGAAGGGTTTGATTTATCAAAGTGATGATGTTGTAAAGTCTTGTTAGAAAATGCTATGGACTTGTGTATCAAGTCATATTCGCATGTGGACCTCCAGTTATAGTAGGTACCCATGGGGTGGACCTATAGTTATAGTAGGTACCCATGAGGTGGACCTCTCGTATAGAGGTAAATGCTTTGCAGGTTGAAACGTTAATGTTGTGTGATGTATTACTAACCATGGTCACCGATTTCTATTAAGTCTCCTCTAAAGGCTAGCCACCTCTAGAGTGAATTACTTTAGCATATCATTATTTGGTTTAGAGTAATCTAATATGATCAGAGCATCCAAAAAATATTCTTAGTATAATATAATATCATAGATCATTAAAGTTAGCACATATTGACCATGTAGTAAAAGACATGAGATAAAGATATGCACAGAGAATAAGAGAATTGAAATTTCTCATAAGATGAGTTGAACTAAATAAAGTGAAACTCGAATTGTTATAAGATTCGATTAAAGCTTCAATTAAATAACAGTGTATGCCTTAGATATTTAGTTAAATCTTCAATTAAATAATAATGTATGCCTCACTTAAAGCTTCATTTAAAGTATCAATGTATGCATCTATTAATTAAATGAGAACTCACTGATCACTTCAAGTAAAATCATTCAACATGATTTCAGTTAAGAATAGTTAATTAAAATGTTAATAAAATTGAATTAGTTTAGTATAGTGTTTTGCATGATGACACCTTAGTTCAAATAAAATATGACACTTAATTTTTGACACTTTAGTTACACCTATTGTAGGATTACACTTAAGTTTGCATGTTGTGAGTGTTTTCACACTCATAGGTGAAAATGTGGTTGCTTTCGACTTAGTGAAGTGGAGATAGAAATCCAATGGGAAACTAGTTCCTATAGCTCAATTGTGTGAGAGAAAGTAGTATAAATACGTAAAATAAAATAAAATTTAAGTTATGCAAAGCCAAACATAGGAAATGGACCAAAATGTTATAGAATACAAGACGTAAATGATGAAGAAGTAAGAAACCGTAACAGTAAATAGTAACAATAAATTATTTTCCTTCTTACACACAAGAGAAAATGCATGAAATAAAAACCCTTTTTATTAAGATATTTTATACATTACATGGTAGGAGAATACCTGACAAATGGGCCCTTGTAGGTGATGGTGAGTGTTTTTCTCTTCTGTCCATGAAGACTCGTGTCTCCCGCACGAGGTCTCAAAGGTGCCATAGCTCGATCGGATTGAAGGAATGGAAGGTAATGAATGGTTACATGCTTCAATGGGGATTTCAACAGAGTAACAATGCAACAAAGGAGAGATAGAGGGAATGGATCCTTCATATAATATTTATAGGAGCTACTTGAAATTTTAGGGTTTCAAATACCATAATGTTTTTTCCTTTTACCACCAGTAATATTTGAATTTAGGAGGAATTAATTTTAGTGCAACATCCCTTGTTTTATGGATTTGTGTCTTAATTTTGACATTAATCCCTAATTTGGGTGGATAATTCCATTTTGATGAAAAGGGGTCCATAACTTATGTCATTCTTTGTTTTATTTTTTATTTTTTAGTTATATAAATGCTTATATGGTAAATTATGGATATGAAAATGGATCATATGGAATATGGTAAGTACCTTATGATCCATGAGAATTTTTTTTGTGTTAAAATATTACCCCTTGATGTGTGAGGTTAGGAGCTAATCATATGACCTATGGACATCATAGGAATTATTTTTTGTAAGTAGGATCATAACCATAGTGCGAAGAGTTAAAGACTACGCTGAAGGATAGAAAAAAAATATTTTGTTGGGGCTACAAGGGATGGATCTATAGATACAACACTCTAAATGGATGAGATGCAGATAATCATAAATATATGGAGAAGGCGGGAACACCCATGCTAGTATCAATGTGTCAATACACATAAATGGTGAGGTCCATGGGGGTACCTAAATAATACATAAATAAATGTTGTGTACATCATAGTGGTCCAATAAGGACTGATACAAGGACTAAGATGGTGGTCCAAGTGATTGTTGATCTAAAGAACTAAAACAAGAAACAATGGGATTCACCGGGGTTGAATGATCATAACTAATGTGCTGGAATGGCCAACAACTGGTAAAACTCAATTCACTTAAAATATGGATCTCAATAGTACAATATACTGCAACTACAACTAGATGTACTGGAAAGCATTAAGGGCTTCCAAACATTGTCTCCAACTTAGCTCATATATACTAAGGAACATGATAATGACTGGGTTCCATAGTGACTCACCAATGTGCTAGAGTCAAAGGACATCCAGGGACATTGAGTGAGTAATGAAAGTACCAATATCCTATATGAATCTCAACGGTGTGAGTAAGGAGTTGATATTGAGCACGTGAGAAGAAACCATAAAAAGGGAAATAAAGTAAATTCCATTCCAAATGGTCCATAGGAACTCACCAATGATGGAAGTGAGGCCAAGGTACAAGGACATATGGGTCTATGATATGGAATTAATGTGTTGGAATGAAACTTCCAAGGAAATAATGTTTCCTTGATAGGATCACGAGGTTGTTGCACATGAAAAATAAATTGTTTCATGATGACCTTTAAGAAATCCTAGTTCGAGATTCCTTTGGTGACTTTTTTCCATCCTTAGGTAGACCGATGCCTTTTCTCATTTATGACAGAGCGTCATCGATGCACTTTCATGTGAAGCAAAGAGCATTGGTGCCTTTTTTCCTGTTGACAATAGGAATCATTGGTGCTCTTCCCTTATGAGCAAGAAGTGGCGATGCATTTTAACCTTCATCTAGGAGCATAGGTGGACCTAAAGCTTGAAAAAATAAGATTTTAGAAGCTTCCTTGTGAACGCCTCAATGGATTTGGTTCCTACGAGCTAGGGATATGTGGCATTCACCTTACTCACCTGTTGGGATATGTGGCATTCACCTTACTCACTTAGGAAATGTCCTAAAAGGGGTCCATACATTTCCTAAGTGAATCTCATATCATTTGGCCTATAAATGAAACCTTCATGAAGTGAGTGAAAGAGGCCAAAGAAAGCACCCTTATGATGTTGGATTGAGATCTGGTTTAGAGGAAAGTTTGAGTGAGTCTATGTGTGAAGAGATTGTTGTGAGTGAGAAGTGTTGTAAGTCCATTGTGAAAGAGAAAGATGGAAACATCAAGGATTTGGTTGTAGCTTTACCTTTTATTCATTAATACAAAAGTGTTCCCCTTTCCCATACTTAATTTGTGTCAATATCAATTAAAGATTGTTAGATTCCTTGATCACTAGCATAGATTGTTAATTTGTAATGATTCTCTCATCTTGTTGTGTTGTATCTTGATATTTCATTCCAGGTACTGAATATTGCATGTAGAACAATTGGAACAAGGATAAAAAAAATTCAGATCTGAGGTATGAGAGTGGTTTTATGTTGAGTAAATTAACTATCTAGGGAAAGGATATGATGTTGTGTCTCTTTTGTTCTTTGCTTGTATCATACAGGGTAGAGGAACAAGCGATGTCCGCACTGGTTGCAGAATTACTTGAAGAAAATTGGCGGCGATACCGTGGATAACATAATCCAGTCAGATCTGGGGCAGATCCAGTCATATCTGGAGCAGATCCAATTAGACCTACAACTGTTGGTAACTTTCTCACTTGTGAAATTCACATTTTCTTCATTATCTCATTTAAGTGGATAAGGTGAGTGATCCATATTATTACTCTGTCAATTGCCTCTTTTGGAAGTTGTTTTACTTCTATTAGTCGAGCTCATTCCAATTTTGGTTCCTTGTCCAGATCTTTAATTTTTTCCATTTAAAGATCTACCGGCATACTTAGCCCAATCTGATAGAGCATCGTAGTCTCATACCAATCTGAAAGAGTATCGTAGTCTCATAGGCACCTTTTTCCTCTTTACAGAAAGTGCCTTTAGTTCCTTCTCTCATCTTATATAAAGCGTTGTCGGTGCCTTATTGTAGTGGACAAAAAATGTTGATCTCCTACCAGCGCTCTTGTTGATGTATTTGTAACTTCAGAGTGTATTCACTTGAATATCTTATGTATTTTACCCCGATGTTTATTCTGGGAAGTATCTGTAATGTAATTGAGTAATTTCATGCCTCGATGTTCCTATCGGAATATTCAATAATGTAAACAAGTCATGTAAAGTCAAAGAGTATAACCCTCCTTATTGATCAAGTGTTAAAGTCTCTGCAGTTGTGGGGACCTATGGTTATTAGAATCTCCTAGAGAAGTTGGCCTTAGTGAGTTATTTTCAAGTCAAGAATTAGTATAAATAGAGAGGGAGCCTCTCTATTTATCACAAATTCTTATTCATTCACTCACACTCAGTTGTAGCGCATAACTGAGAGAGAGAGAAGAAGTTGGGACAAGAGAGAGACAGACTACTACTGTCGGGAGATCATCTTACTATCTTTGGGTTTTACTTTTGGTGTTGATTCTATCTCTGAGGAAGTTGCAGAGTTTTCTCCTTTATGGTTTCCCTGAGGAAAATATTCGTGTTCATTGTCTCTTGTGTTTGATTGTTGGGATTGTTATTCTCTTAGATAAGATCCTAAGATCATATAGCTTAAATGTTAAAAATCTAACATGGTATCAAAGCTAACCTGAGAAGAAGACACTGTGCAACTGCGAAAACTAGGAGTTCCTACTTTTTGGATGTCTCTCCACATATTTTCAGAAAAAAGAGGTTGGGATGACTTTCCTCTCCAGGGTACATATTTTTGTTGAAGCAGAATCTGATTTTGAGCATTTTCAAATTTTGACCCGACACTACTGTCGGAAATTAGCGCTTTCCACAAAAGTGGAATTTTTAAGTGAGACCAGGCTTGGATTGATCTCCTCCCCAAAATAAAAGTTTAAAGATCAAGATCAAAGTTTTTGGTTGGGCAGAACTCCGGGAAAGTAAAACCCTAATATGCTCCTGAACCAACTCTACAAAAATTCAGCTCTAGATCCAGTTTCGACAGCTTAACCTGGTAAGATCTAAATATTTTGCATTGCCATTTGAGGTTCTCTATTAAGATGTCTGATCATACCAATATTGATGAAAATATTGAGGGAGATAATAACTTCTGAGCTTGGAAGTATAAGATATCCCTGGTCCTTGAAGAAAATGAGTTGGACTCTTACATCAATTAAGAGGTTCTAGTTCTAGAGGGAGATGAGGCTAAGGCCTTACACAAGAAGAAATTGGTCATGGCTAAGAGTATTATTACTGATTCAATCAAGGATCACCTCATACCATAGGAGTCCTCTCTAAAGACACCTAAAGATATGTTTGATGCCCTGACCAAGTTATTTGAAGTGAAGAACATAAACCAAAAGATGACTCTGAGAAACCAATTGAAGAATCTAAAGGTCGAGAATGCAGAGACCATCCAGTATTACTTTACAAGGGTCTCTAAGATCAGGGAACAACTGGAAGCAGTAGATGAAGAATTAGAGAATGCATAAAGTGTGATTACCACCTTGAATGGTCTCCCTAGGGCATGGGACTCTTTCATTCAAGGGATCTGTGCCAAAAAGAAGCTAGTCAAATTTAGCAGACTGTGGGAGGAACGATCACAAGAACAAGCTCGAATATTAGCATGAGAAGAAAATATGGGAAGTGAAGATTAAGCTCTCACATTACAATCCAAGAAAATTAGAACAAACCATCATGGAGGTAAACACTCTCAGCAGAAGAGAAACACTAGAAATTCTAACAAAGATTTGTCTAAGTACATTTTCTTAGTTCTATACATGATGTGATGAAAGAGGACACCTTGCAAGAGATTGTCTTAGAAACAAAAATAGATCTCACAAGAGGAAGGGAAGCAAGAAAAGACATCATGCTCATGCTGCAAAAGATGATGAGCCTTCCAAGAAGAGAATCAAACAAAACAGTGATGATTCTTTAAGCGATGAAGAATATGTTTTGATTTCTGCTCTCACGGGAAACATCACACATGGAAGAAATGATTGGCTTATAGATAGCAGGGCTTCCAAACACATGATGGGATTCAAAGAATCATTTATGAAACTATCAGTACATGAATCACTGCACAAGGTGAAACTTGGGGATGACTACCAATATCAAATAAAAGGTAGTGGAGAATCCTCCTACAAATTAGATTCTGGAAAGTCTATGAAAATGAAGGATGTCCTATTTGTACCAGGACTAAAGAAGAACCTTTTGTCCATATCTGGATTAGATGCAAAAGGTATAAGAGTTGCATTTATAGATGGTCAAGTCATCATGTGTCCAAAAGGTAAGACTATTGACGATGCAGTAGTAATTGGAGAACAAGAGGGAGTACTATATAGATTAAAGGGCCAACCAGAACAAGCTTTGGTTCATGACTCAGTAGAACCAAATGAACTTTGGAATAGAAGGCTTGCACATGTGCACTATAGGGCACTACCACTTGCAAGCAAAGTTGTTGAAGGTCTTCCAGAAATACAAGCAAACCATGAAGGAGTATGCAAGGGATGTGCGAAAGGAAAGAACACAAAGAAGACATTTCCAAGTAGCGAAAGCAAGGCTAAAGGAATATTGGAAATCATTCACTCCGATGTATGCGGTCCGATGTCATCCAGTTCATTAAGTGGGTATGTATACTATGTTTCTTTCATTGATTATTTTTCTAGGAAGACATGGATATACTTCAAGAAAAACAAAGAGGAAGTATTCAACAAATTCAAGGAATTCAAAGCCTTGATCGAAAACTACACAGAAAATAAGATCAAGATCTTCCGATCAGACAATGGTGGAGAATTCACATCAAATGAATTCAAGGAATTATGCAAAGATTTAGGGATTAAGAAGGAGTTGACCACTCCATATAATCCACAACAGAATGTGGTTGCAGAAAGAAAGAATAGAACAATCATGGAAGCTGCAAGGGAAATGCTTCATGATTAGGATCTTCCCATGCATCTATGAGAAGAAGGTGCTAGAACAACTGTGTATGTACAGAACCGTAGTCAACATAGAGTACTCGAGAACAAGACACTTGAAGAAGTGTTTTCCCGTAAGAAACTAGAATTCAGTCATCTCAAAATATTTCGTTGTCCAGTGTACATACAGATTCCAAAAAAAAGAGGACAAAATTAGATCCTTTAGGAAGGAAGGGTATATTTGTGGGATATTCTGAAATCTCAAAGGCTTACAAAATATATTTCCTAGGATTCAAGAAGATCAACATCAGTAGGGACGTAACATTTGACAAAGACTAAAAAACAGGACGTAAAAGAGACCTGTTGAAGAACTTGAAGAAACAGAAGTACCAAGAATTCATGACACAACCATGAACGAAGCAATTCCAGAAGAAGATCGAGAAGAAGAAGAACCTCAAGAACCTATAGATCCACCTCAAGAAAATAATCATCACAAAAGGAAACCTGCTTGGGTACGAGAAGCTATCCAAGGTGCAGAAAGATATGGGGCTCCAGAAGAGACACACAGAGAAAGGAAAAGAACCAGGTCCTGCTTCGGTTATGTAGCCTTATTATGTGACTTCATTGACAAAGAACCTTCCAACTATGAAGAAGCGGCAGAAAAGAAAGAATGGAAGGATGCTATGATCGAAGAGTATCAATAGATCATGAAGAATGATTTTTGGGATGTTGTCCCAAGACCAGAGAGGAAGTCTATTGTGACTTTCAAATGGATCTATGAGATCAAGCATGCTGCAGATGGTAGAATAGATAAATATAAAGAAAGGTTTGTGGCTCGTGGTTTCTCTTAGAAAGAAGGAATAGATTATGAAGAAACTTTTGCTCCTATAGCCATATATACTTTCATCAGATCGGTACTTTCTTTAGCTATAGTAATGAAGTGGAAAGTACACCAGATGGATGTCAAGACAACTTTCTTGAATGGTGTAGTAGAAGAGGAAGTATATGTGGAGAAGCCACTCAGTTTTGAGACACATGACAGAGAGACTCATGCATGTAAATTAAAGAAATCCCTATATGGTTTGAAACAGGAACCCAGGACATGGTATGGCAGAATTGACAGCTTCCTATCCAGTTTGGGCTTTACTAAGAGTAAAGCGGATTCCAAACTTTACTACAAGGTTGAATAAGGGAATCCAGTGATACTCCTACTGTATGTAGATGACCTATTTGTGACCCATGACGATGGGTTGATTGCTGATAAAAAGAGGAAGCTTGCTGCTGAGTTCGAAATGAAGGACTTGGGTATGATGCACTATTTTCTAGGCATGGATGTGTGGTAGAATGCAGATGGAATCTCCTTGGGACAAGGGAAGTATGTAGTATAGATCCTGAAGAGATTCAGGATGATGGATTGCAAGGACATGGCCACACCTATGGCATCGAACCTGAAGCTATTAAGTGATGCTTCATCAGAAGCAGTTGATGCTATGATGTATCGTCAAATGATTAGGTCCTTGATGTACCTGATGAATATGAGACCAGATATTTTCTTTGCTATGAACACACTGAGCCAGTTCCTGACGGATCCGAGAAACGTTCACTTGATTGCTGCAAAGCATATTCGGAGGTACCTGAAGGGTACAGTTGATTATGGGCTCAGTTATGAGGCAAATCAGAAGATTAACCTAGAAAATTATGTGGATTCGTATTGGGAAGGCAGTTCCATTGATAGAAAAAGCACTTCAGGGTGTTGCTTCAATATGGGATTATGTGTGATCTCCTAGTTTAGCAGGACGCAATCATGTGTGGCACTAAGTACAGTCGAAGCATAGTATCTTGTAGCTTGTTTGGCTAGTTGTGAGGTAGTGTGGCTAAGAAAGCTACTGTCTAATTTATTTGATCTCCAGATGGATGCTACTTGTATATATTGCGACAACCAAAGCTGTGTGAAGCTGTCGGAGAACCCAGTGTTCCATGACAAGTCAAATCATATTGAGATCAAGTATCACTATATCAGGGATATGGTGCAGAGAGGAGCAATGAAGCTCTAGTATGTTGTGACGGACAAGCAGACAGTTGATGTACTGAACAAGCCATTAGCCAGAGTAAAGTTTGAGTACTTTAGATTCTTGGTGTTATCCAGATCGAGTTTTCCTACAAATTGAATTGATGTGTCCATTGGACATTCTAACATGGTGGAATCCTGAGCTTCACATGGTCATATGTAAGTGCAGAGATGCTCTGATGTGATTGTGGGTTGTTTTACCACATGATCACTACAGAGACATTCTTATGTGATTGTGGGATGTGTTCCTATATGATCAATGCAGAGCCATTTTGATGTGATTGAGGGATGTGTTCCCACATGATTAGATATAAGTGCTGAAGGCCATTCTCTAGGAGAATGGAGGCACCTGGTCAGTTACCAGGAATACTCAGCTTAGTTCTGAGAGGCCATTCTCTTGTAGAATGGAGGCACTTAGTCAGTCACTAGGAATACTCAGCTTAGTATTGAGAGTCCATTCTCTAGTAGAATGGAGGCACCTGGTTAGTTACTAGGAATACTCAGCTTAGTGCTAAAAGGACATTCTATGGGAGAATGGAGGCACTTGGTCAGTTACCAAGAATACTCACCCTAGAGCTGAGATCCCTTCTGACATGATGAGATCAGATGTAAGTGTAGATCCCTTCTGACAAGACGAGGTTGGATGTAAGTGCGGTGCCTTTCTAACATGATGAGGTCGGATGTAAGTCCAGAACCCTTCTGACATGATGATCCTGGACATAAGTGCATATCCCTTCTGACATGATGAGGTCAGATATAAGTGCAAAGCCCTTTTGACATGATGAGGCTAGATGTAAGTGCAGAACCCTTCTGACATGATGAGGTTGGATATAAGTGAATATCCCTTCTCACATCATGAGGTCAGATGTAAGTGCAGAGCCCTTTTGACATGATGAGGTCAGATGTAAGTGTAGAGCCCTTCTGACATGATGAGGTCGGATGTAAGTGCAGATCCCTTCTAACATGATGAGGTCGGATGTAAGTGCAGATCCCTTCTGACATGATGAGGTCGGATGTGAGTGATGGGATTTTTTGACATGTGTTTTGGATCTATTCCTCCCATGGTCAAATGTGAGTGCTAGGTGTGCCTTTCTGACATGGTTCATTCCATGGTCATATGTAAATGCTGGGAGGGCCTTTCTGACATGGTTCATTCCATGGTCAGATATAAGTGCTGAATACAATGAAGACCTACATGAAGGCTAGGTCTGCAACTAGCATGAAAAAGGGCTGGCTCTATAGAACTTCCTGTGATGAGTAGAATTGAGATAGCACCAGTGATGATGACCCAGTGATGATCCATGCAGTGACGATCCCAATCAAGTGATGATCTAGACTTAATGATGATCCAGATGATACAGAGAAGAAGACTTGTGCTGATAAAGTCTGCCGAGACAATACCTTCCTAGTTAAGAGGGAGTATTGATGTATTTGTAACTTCAGAATGCATTCACTTGTATATATTATGTATTGTACCTCGATGTTTATTCCAGGAAGTATCTGTAATGTAATTGAGTCATGTCATGCTGCGATGTTCCGATTGGGAGGTTCAATAATGTAAACAAGTCATGTAAAGTCATAGAGTATAACACTCCTTATTGATCAAGGGTTAAATTCCCTGTAGTTGTGGGGCCCTAGGGTTATTAGACTCTCCTAGAGAAGTCGGCCCTAGTGAGTTATTGTCAAGTCAAGAATTAGTATAAATAGATAGGGAGCCTCTCTATTTATCACACATTCATATTCATTCACTCACACTTAGTTGTAGCGCATAACTGAGAGAGAGAGAAGAAGATGGGACAAGAGAGAGAGAGACTACTGTTGTCAGGAGAACATCTTATTGTCTTTGGGTTTTACTTTTGGTGTTGATTCTATCTCTGAGGAAGTTGTGGGGTTTTCTCGTTTATGGTTTCTCTGAGGAAAATATTTGTGTTCATTATCTCTTGTGTTTGATTGATGTGCTTGTTATTCTCTTAGATAAGATCCTAATATCATATAGCTTAAATGTTAAAAATCTAACAGCTATAGTGCAGCTTTCTTCTTTGCACCAAGGTAGGTTCCCATAATTCCTGCAAATTTTATTTCTTGATGTTTTTTCTTCTCTAAAAATTTCTAGTGTGTTTTTCTTAAGTTCTTGATTGCCGAGTCTGGAGGTTTTGATAGTATGATTCTCACTTGTTGAGCTTAGTTTCAAAACATTTATTTTCTCTTTTAGTAAAGGAGTCACAGTGAAAAGGAATTGTGTAAAAGCTTAGTTTCGTATTTTTTGATTTGTGTAGTCCATTCTCTGAAAGGTTTATTTTGAAAAAGAAAATATATAGCCTCTCTTAAATCAAATTTTTTTAGATTCTTCATGTTATTTATGTTTCAGAATTATATTTGAAAATAAAAAAAGAAACTAGCTATCTTGTCTTGTTTATGCTTAGGAAAAGTTCATTCTTGGCTTGCATGAGTGACTTAGGAAAGTAGATCTTTTTGGGGGTGATTGAGAAAATTTTATTTCGATAAACATTATAGGATTCTTTTTCTTTTCTTGATTCATAGAATTAGAGTTCTTATTGGTGAAAAAGTTTTTGCATTTGAATATTTCTTTGAAGAATTGTTTGTTAGGTCTTGCAATTGAGTTGTTGAAAGTAGAATTGAATTGGTGTCCTTTTTAAGGAAAAAGAAATGTCTCTTCCCTAGTCTAGATAGTTCTCATTGAAGTAAAAATAAGTTGCATCACATGTAGATTATAATTTGCATTTTAAATACACCTCACAAATATTCACTAACCATTTAGATAAAATAAACGATGGCCTAGGATAAAATTTATAGTAATTTGAGTGAGAGGATAGAGACTTATTCGGACGTATTTAAACATAGGAGATGCAGTTTCATGCCTAAAATGCATCCCCAGGTCTATGTGGTTCCTCCAAATACCATCGGTATATAGAAAAACCTTTCATGTACCCTTGAGGTATATAGAAAGGAACTTCACGTACTCGATTGTATATCTGAGGGCCCCTTTCGAACGGTTTTGCATTAGACAACACTAACACAGATTTGAGCTCCCACGTACCTTGTGTATATTGGGAGACCATTATAGGATTCCTTAACCATCTGAGAAAATCCTTTTCATCATCTTGTTTGTGAAATACACCGAGAACAACACTCAGGGAACTACTACGCACGTGTCTTCCGGGTAATTGGGTGTTTAGGAAAGGGTACAGTCCCAATCCTCCTTGTCGCATTTCACTGTTGGACCCTGCAGTATATCGCAAGCTGTGACAACTTGAAAGTCCTAGTGAGAGACCAACTATCTTCAACCCATCCTGCCATTTAATTATGCTTGTAGCCTTAGCTTGCGTAGGCTTGTTTGTGTGTGTTTTCTCCTTTTTTGGATTTAGGATAGAAAATTTCATCCATCACCCTAGCTGAGCAATTTGCGAGGCATTCTCATAGATTGCAGGGCTTACCACATGAGTCTCCTTCTATCATGGAAGGACACGAAGGTGGAACCATTGAATGACCAACTTCTACTGATACTCATATAGAAAATACTTTAGCTACTGAAATTAGAGAATATTTCTCTGTTTATGATAATCCTTTAATCCAACTTCCTTCTACAGCTGGCACAAATTTTCACTTTCCAACAGAAGTTCAAGCCAGATCATCAAAGTGGACATTCAAACACCCACCCGATGAAGCCATAGAAGCATAATATGGTCCAAATGCTCCTTTTTGGAGAACCTTCATAGAATAGTCCATTGCTGAATATGGAACTAATACAATTAAACCAAAGCCATCTATACTTTCCCCTTTAAGATGACTCATCTTGAACGCTCCGTCGAATGAAGAGTTTTCCCAAGAATCTATTGATCATTTGCACCAAAGAGTAGAAAAGTTGAGGAGAAGAAGTATATCTTCTCTTCCCAGTCCTTCAAGAACAACTCCACCTAGGTATCATGCCCTTTCACCACCTCAAGTAGTTGTTCTCCAAGAGTCACCGACCCAAAATTTGATTACTCAAAAACAAGTTCAAAACCCCACACCCATTCAAAATTACCCATCAGTTTAAACTCCTCTGATAGTTTCTACACCTGGGGGGAATTCCCCAGTGTTACGGAGAGAAATTCCTATGGCTTGGGGTACCAAAACAGACAACTTGACTCTAGAAATCAATCCTTTCCTATATGCAAGAGAAACCAAATATCTAACACTAAAGGATCTCTATTTGTACCTTATTCCTAACGGTTGATGTAGATCTCCGTTGAGCTTTCCAACTCCACCTTGTATTGATAAATTGCTATCTCAACACTTAGCAAACAAGATAAGCATGCTATATATAATTGTGTTAGACATACTCTAGCATATATAATCAATAACATATAAGCATTTAAAAGCAGCAATGGATCAAATACTCATTTAAATACACATTATTGGACAGAAAAAGATATTTCTATTGATATAAAACATAGATTACAATAGTGACAACCTCTGTCGGTACGTCTGTGAATCGGAGAAACTGAGTCCCCCACTTGGGCCTCCACCACTTCAATCCTCCATCTCTCGATAGCAAGCTCACAAACAAAAGGAAAGATTAGGAAGAACATAAAGTGCTCAAAGGGACAAAGGGATGTAGACTCAAGTATAAGCTTCGGTAACAATGGACTATAGTTTTCTTGCTCTTCAATTCCTCCTTCTTCAATGTATCCAAAGGGTTCCTTATATAGCTCTTCAATGGGGTAATGGAAGGTCGAATTTGAGCGATATCAAGGAATATGGAAGGTCAAGAGAAAAGTGATTCGGATCCACATCAAGGAAAAATCCAAAATCATTTGTCCTTTTGCACACATCCCGATGTACGCAATTTTAAGGGTCAAACCTGCGTATGTACGTGAGAAAGGATTAAAAGTCGCGTATGGAAATTATTGCATTTTTTACAAATGATATTGGAAACATAAAAGGTACAAAAATGGTCCATGGGGTCTAAGGAGTCTGCAGAGGGACAGGGAAGGCCATAAAAGTGTGACTCACAATGTGTGATAAAATTAGCTATAACAGATGCCCCCTAATGTGTGAGGTCAGAGGGGTCATACAATGGCCGAAATACATTACAAGTCCATCCCAAAAGTGGAGTGATGAAGAAATCAGTGGAAGAACTAGCCATCCAATCAATACAATATAATGATCAAACTCTGCACATAACTGCAAGTAGATAGAGCAGTCCCAGATACATAAGAGTATAATGGCCATGATTGGACATGTGTGGTCATTGCCACGTACAATATAAATAGCTCAGAATCTCCATGATGAAGATATATAAAGGATCATGATCTCCATGTAGGCTGAAGATATATATTGGATCAAGATCTCCAAAATGGCTAGAAATATTTGACATATACTGGAATCAAGTCATGAGAGCTAAAATCTCATGAACACTGGCACGATCAAGAAAGTAGCATATATGAGATGCTACCAATCTGGAAGTTCTTCTACACAAACTGCTACGAGTACATGTCCTACTATGTGAATAGAGGTGTCGAGGTCGAACATAGTAGTCCATCGTCTGATTACCGATCATTGATGTATACCATTAAGAGACGCAAGATCACCCACCGATAATGATAATGGGAATCAAGGTACTAGAGTGCAAACTAACAAGTGTGAATAAATGTGTTGAGGTCGAACACTTGAGAGAATCCATCGATCAGGGGACATTGATGTATTCCCAAAAAACCATCGATGGCGAGAGAACCTACCACTGATGACTGGAACTCTCAAGGCACTCAAACATGACTCTAGATTTCTATCCTAGAATAAATGATCTGAATTCGATGGGATGAAATCTGCTGGAAGGAGGGCATTAAGGCATCCCCCATCATCCAACACAAGATACTCAGCAAAGCTATATAATGTGGAAGGACTCGATCATAAGGTGCACAAACCAGTAACTGTACCGGGAATGGCTGACATGCAAATTTAAGATAACTGAGGAATGGTCGACTCAGGTTTAAAATTCCTTCAAACAAGAGCATAAAGGTGGATGGTGACTGAATGTAGGTAGCACAGACTCGATATACAAAACTGGGACATCTATGCGACACAGGAGGCATCGACAAAGACTCCATAGGGACTGGAAGCTTAACCAGTCGATGGAGATAAACTGAGAGACATGAATACAGCTCCTAAATTCACTATTAACCCAACCAACAGATGTGATATACAGTGCTTTGTTCAAAGGTGACATGACTCAAATGCTACCAAAGATAACATCTTTTCTTGTCTGACTTTTTGGTTTTTTGATTTTTTTGGAAATTTTCAAATATTTTGAAAATCTTGAAAAAGAATAAACTCGCTTTATAGTTATAGACTGGGAGGAGACGAGTGTCAAGGGACAAACTAGTTCCAAGCAGTGGAACATACCTATGCTCAATGCAAGGAGACACGTGTAGGATATCGACACTTGAGGGAAAGTCCCCTCCCGGTGAAAATCGGGAATCACGCTGCAAAGGATATATAAAATGGCTCTGCATGGCTAGACATGAGACAAGCTCGGGCTATATGACTAATACTCAAAGTCAGGGAAGCCGACATAAGGATAACTAAGGCAGGAAAAGCTCATGATAATGCAATTACAATTTGACATAAGGGAGTCCTGGGGAAATAGGGCATTAAAAAAGATCAAGAGGAGTATGAGGCTCTTGCAAAATGTCATGGCGATACTATACAATGGACTCCCACACCTTAAAGGACAAAGTGACAGCATGGGCACCAAATGAAAATAAGGAGCTAACTACGACACCCATGTAAGGTCAAACTCTACCATTCCCATCATGTCACTTCTAAAACAGCTAGAAGGTTTCGTGACAGGATAAAATGGGTTCACAGCTAAGGTTATAATGAAACAGTCATAAGGTCATGCAAAATGCAAATGGTGGTGAAATCTAACCTATATTCCAGTTTAAACATCATACCTAAAATCAGCATGAACGGGTCAAAACAATGGTCGAAACGACGCTCAAAACGGTCTCCTACATCATTATATTAGTCAAAAACGGTCCAAAAGGGTCAGAAATGGTTCAAAACTATAGAAAGGGGATAAAAATTTTCAAAAAATTGAAAAATTTCTATAAATAGTAAAAAATTCAACACATTATATAACATTTGAAATTTTTACCCAATTGAGCTCAGAACTTCAAACACGAATTCCGGGAGTTTCAGCCGGCGGAATCTGACACCGTTTTTTCCTGGTAACTTCCCATGCCCTGCTCTTTCATTTGCACGTAAATTTTTCAAATTTCCATGGTCAAAATTTATTTCTAGGCCAATATAAGATATGTGCCTCGGCCAACGTAGAAATCGAGGATTTTTCCGTGTATAGGGCTAGCTATACATGGAAACATGGCTCAAAGTTGCTTACATACGGGGCTGTTTTGCAAACAGTCGTATATGCGGCCGTGTTTAAGTTTTTCTAAGACATGTAATGACCAAAACTTAAATTAAATGTGCAGGATGGTTCTAGAATGGAGAGAACAAGAGCACGGGGATGTAGAAGCAGTAGTACGGGGCAATCTAATGGCTCAACAAGCTCTTTGTGCATGTAGGCTCTACAAGTTTTGGTGTCTTGGTGGCTTAAAGACCAAACCAAGAATGTTGTAGATGCTAGTAGACTATTGGGATCCTGACTCAAAGTCTTTTCAGATCGATGGGATGTCCCTCACTATAGAGGTGGAGGACATATACTTCATTATAGGATTATCGAAACGGAGGGAAGTGGTGAACCTACATTCGTGCGAGCCCAGAGGTTGCCTCACCATAGATGAGTATATTGCTGTATACTGTTATCCGGACATGGAGACGGTTGGGAGTCAGATCCCAACAAGCTCCATACAGGTATTAGGCCTGAAGGCCATACTACTGACACTTGGTAGGATAGCATGGCTAGCCTCACTCCAATAGGCCTCGCAGCGCTTGATGTTCTATGCAGTGGAGTGCATGAGACCCATAGTTTATGATTGAAGTACTACGTTGTTGAGTAACATGAAGCAACAGCTCAACGACTGGAAGATGGGCAGGGTACGAAACTTTGGTTTCAGGAGTATACTGACCTTGTTCTTCTTTAAGCGTGTTCCAGGACTCAACCCTATAGTTGACGCTCCTCTTCACGAGGTTCGATATCCAGCCCAACGATGTTGGGTAGATGCGATGCATAGATTGGGTGGAGATAGGGTGTCCAACCCCTATCCAACTGACTTCTTTCCATGGTGGCGGTGGTAGATAGTTGCCATCGATGATTAACCCTATGCGGGGATATATTTTTGGGGAGATCCCGACATGCCTTTACCACCAGGATCAGCATACGATGACATTGGTAATGAATCCCAACCCTATTTTTAAGTTTTTTGAATTTTTTTTTGTTGTTGTGTTTTTTGATATATAGACTCAAAATACATGTTTTTGCGTGACAACACATAGTGAGATCCTCTCATATGTATGCAGATGTAGGACCATGGTGGCCTGATGGTTTCCCTTGTCATAGACATAGGGGAAGAGGAGATGACATCATGGGTGTGGATGCGGAGCATGTCATGTCCCCATCCCTCCGAACGGCAAAGAGGATGTGACCACAGCATTAACCATCTGGGCTAAGAGCCCCATGAACATGTACATGAATAAAAATGCTGAAGCAGAATGCTGAAAACAAGATGCATTGAAGTAGAACATGCACAAATGCATTCATCTATCATACACAGATGCAATTACGTATCATACACAGCTACAATTATTTATCAGGCACAGTGGAATCAACATGCATTCATACAAGCATTCATTCAACATGTTCATAATTTTCATTAATAGAAAATATGATTGCAGAAGTAAAATGGACAAGATCACTTATCTTATGAAGAACTCGTTCCACAACCAGCTACGTCACTGCAACGTTCCACCAAACCATAGCCCAGCGTGCTCCTCAATATCTCAGCAACGCTGCCACCCCCAAGATGGGCATGATTCTCTAAGGAATAAGGGAACAAGTAGGCTTACAGATAGCTAAGGATACACAAGACACAAGCAAGCAAACACAGTTGGGTTTATCAGGCCATCCAGGAGTTGGGAAAGGCTAATTGCTAAGCTGGTGGGCTCATTACAGAGCCAAGAACACCTACACTAGAACTAACCTTGCTTCTAAAATACCCACACACACCCAACACAAGGAATTAGTCCCTTCTCTGTTGCACAGTCCCTCAGGCCTTGCATTCCATTCCAGTGATATTCAGGGGTTGTGGAGAATAAAGCCAGCCCTCTAGCTTTGTCTGTGTGGTTCCAGCCACCAGGTTTATCAAGCAACCCAAGCCCCCCATCCTTGCTCCTTACAAAGTCTGAAGACCAACCATTGCACGTATGCAATCAATCAGCTATTACAGCTTAACAGGGGGAAAACAACTCCAAACAATCTACAGCACCCCCAAAACGTAACAGCAAACACAGCTCACGGCATGGGGAAATTAACAGTCCCGAAATGTATCAGTGAGCACGGCTCACAACATGGGGAAATGAAACAACCCGTCCTTGGGCAATGAAGTCACCGGGAAAACATACATAGACCATGCTGAGGAAGAAATTACAGTCTCCTAGCCTACGCGTGAGTAACAACAACGCAGAACCCACAAATCAGCCCATGAGGAAAAATATACAGCCACACCATCTGCAAATCCATAGAGGAAAATTGCGTGGGTAAAAAACACGAAAAT
Source organism: Pseudotsuga menziesii (assembly GCA_001517045.1). Lineage (NCBI taxonomy): Eukaryota > Viridiplantae > Streptophyta > Pinopsida > Pinales > Pinaceae > Pseudotsuga > Pseudotsuga menziesii. Next base: position 182,724 of record LPNX010286211.1, on the reverse strand, counting down.
CCTATGCGTGAGAACAATGAACAGGCAATGGTCCCTGTGTGAGGATGAATAACTCCGCCTCTGCGCATGGGTGAATAGACAATAGTGAGGATGCGTAGCAGTGGGAGAGTGCGTGAGATTTTCAGCTCCGTCGTGGAGAGAATGCAGTCGTGATTTTTTGCTGGAGTGATCGCGGGAGTGATGGCAGTGGTTTTGCTTTCCATCGTGAAGTCAACAGTGGTGGTGGAGTGTGCGTGTGGGAAAGGACTGACAGTCTTGCCACACACACTCCCAAAACAATAACTGCCTCAACTACCAGCAGCAATTCTTAATGGAGGTGGTTGGGTAAGACAAGGTGGTGACACATGGGTTTTTCCCTCATGGCTGAAGGTTTGACATTCCCCACCCTTATCCTTGTGAAAATCATGCCCCTTCTCAATTTAGTTGCCGTGAACGTAGCTGGTCGGGTTCATTTTAATTAAAGATGCATATGTACATGATGACAAAACTTAATATCTATGCCGCATGCCCCGATACACCATTGGTGACAATTTAAATCCGAAACATAGCATAACCAATCAATGGTGGGGCCTTGGCCTTTAGCTCCACACCATGATCATTTACAATATATACATCATATACATCTAATGGAATGGGGTCAAAACTAGGGTGTTACATTCCCCTCCTCCTTCAATAGCACTGTCCTCAGTGCTTTTACAAAATTGAACAAAATGCTACACTGGTATGGCCTCAGTGTTCCGTAAAATTGAACAAAAATGGATGTGCCAATCGCATGGCATCCTCCAGCTCCGATGTAGCCTCTTCAGGTCTGTAGTGCTCCCATTGCACCTTTACCTGCCCTATGGCCCGGTTCCAGAGCATTGTGACCTTCCTGTCGAGGATGCGCATTGGATCGATTCGAAACTCTCCCTCGGGTTCCACCTGAATCACATCCCAATTTATCACATGGTTAGGATCATGTACATATCTCTTAAGAAAAGAAACATGAAAAACATTATGAGCTCTAGTGCTAGCAGGAAATGCAAGTCTATATGCAACTGGCCCTATTCTTTCAAGCACTTCAAATGGCCCACAGTATCTAGGTGACAACTTGGCACAACTTCCAAGTTTCAAGGAACTCTTCCTTTCCCTCACTTTGAGGTAAACATGATCCCCAAAACTGAACTCCCTATTCACCCTATGCTTATCTGCATATCTTTTATGTCTGTCCTATGCTGCTTTCAGATTCTGCCTGATCTTTACAACCTCTTGCTCCATTTCCCTAAGCAATTCTGACCTAACCACAATCCTGTTCACTGGATTATCCCAAGTCATTGGTGTCTTACACCTTCTTCCATACAAAGCTTCATATGGACTCATCCCCAAGGATGCATGCTGTCCATTGTTATAAGAAAACTCTACCAAGTGCAAGTAATCTTCCCACTTGGTCGGTTTGTCCATCACATACATGCGAAGCATGTCTTCAAGCACCTGATTAACTCTCTCTGTCTGCCCATCTGTCTGAGGATGGTATGCAGTGCTGAAGTTTAGCTTTGTACCCAAATCTGCAAACAACCCCTTCCAAAAATTGGAAGTGAACTTGACATCTCTATCCGAGACTATTGCCTTTGGCAATCCATGCAATTTGAATATCTCCTTCATGAAGATCTTTGCAATGTCATTAGTCTTATGCATAGACTTAACCTGTATAAAATGCACTGCCTTAGTCAACTTGTCTACCACAACCATTACGGAATCATGTTGTCTCCAAGTCATTGGCAATCCTATAGTAAAATCCATGGAAATAACTTCCCATTTCCATTCTGGAACTGGCAAAGGCTGCAACAAGCCTGCGGGATGTTGATGCTCAACCTTTACCTGCTAACATTTCATACACCTTGAAATGTACTCAGCCATATCCCTTTTCATTCCTGGCCAAAAGTACTGCTTTCTGGCTGTAGCAATTGTCTTATGATATTCTGGGTGACCAGAATACGGAGCTTGATGGATTTCATCCATAACAACTCTCCTCAAATCTGCTACATTTGGAATATAAATTCTACCTTTATAAGTGAGAAGTCCATCTTCTTCCAATTTATATCCCTCATTCCTCTTCTCAAGACTTTTCTGCTGCAATTTGTCTTTTACCTACTCATACAATTCATATTCAGTAGCATGACTAACAATCTGCTGCCTCAAATCTGATTGGAAAATACTAAGAGATGCCACATGCATTCCTTGCATCTTCCTGCTGAGTGCATCAGCTACCTTGTTCTCTTTCCCTTTTATGTGCTTGATTTCAAAATCAAACTCACATAAAAATTCCAGCCATCTTGCTTGCCTAGTATTTAGAGTAGGCTGATTAAATAGATACTTCAGTCCACAATGATCTGTTCTGAGCTCAAATCTCCTTCCCATCAAGTAATGTCTCCACATCTTGAGAGCATGTACTATGGCTGCAAGCTCTAGATCATGAGTGGCATAGTTCTTCTCATGCTCCTTCAACTTTCTTGACTCATAGCATATCACGTGGTTGTCTTGCATAAGGACTCCTCCAAGCCCTTGTCCGCATGCATCGGTACACACCACAAAATCTCTCTCTGGATTTGCAACCTTCAATACTGGTGCACTAGTGAGAAGACTCTTCAACTGCTAGAAGCTTTCTTCACACCTTGATCTCCATTCGAACTTCATCCCCTTATTTTTCAAAGAAGTGATGGCATGTGCAACTTTGGAGAATCCCTCAATGAATCTCCGGTAATATCTTGCAAGTACCATGAAAGATCTTACATCTGTCACATTTCTTGGAGTAGGCCAATTCATAATGGATTCAATCTTTTCAGGGTCCACAGATATACCCTCCTCTGAGATAATGTGACCCAAATACTGAATTCTATCTCTATAGAAGTCACACTTGCTTAGTTTTGCATACAGCTGATGCTCCCTGAGCAATTGCAATGTCAATCTAAAATGCTCTTCATGTTCTTCCTTATTCTTGGAATAAACAAGAATGTCATCAAGGAAAACAAGAACAAACTTATCCAAATATCTGCTGAAGACACTATTCATGAGGCACATAAATGTAGCTAGTGCATTTGTGAGACCAAATGGTACCACTACAAACTCATAATGTCCATACCTTGTCATAAAGGTTGTCTTATGAATGTATTCATCCTTGATTCTTACCTGATGGTAACCAGACCTCAAGTCAATCTTGGAAAATACCTTTCCTCCTCTCATTTGATCAAAGAGGTCATCAATCCTAGGCAAAGGATATTTATTCTTCACAGTAACCTTGTTTAACTGCCTGTAATCAATACATAACCTGAGTGTACCATCTTTCTTCTTTACAAACAGAACTGGTGCTCCCCAAGGAGACACACTCGGTCAGATATACTTATTTTCCAACAACTCTTGTAGTTGCATCTTCAAATCTAGCATCTCCAGTGTACTCATCCTGTAGGGTGCCTTGGACACTGGTGCTGCTCCTGGCACAAGTTCAATCATGAAGTCAATTTCCCGCTTTGGAGGAAGCCCTGGAATCTCATTAGGAAACACATTCCTGAATTCCTGTAACACCTGATAGTCCTCCAATATAGGAGCTTCATCTCCTGATGTCTCCAAAATATGAGCTGCATACAACTAGAAACCCTTCCTATAGAACTTCTTCAATTGCATTGCTAAAACCTGCCTTACTGAAATCACCTTTGGAATACCTTTCACAACTACTAGGTTCCCTTCTTCATTCATGCATTCGAAAGTCTTATTGTAACAATCAAGCTTCACCCTATGAGCTTCCAACCAATCCATTCCAATGAGAACATCATAGGAACCAAGCGGTAGAACATTCAGATCTACATAAGTGACCAATCCATCCATAACCAACAGACATTTCTCTACCATCTCATTGACCTTTCTCTTAGTTCCAGTGGCTAGCTGAACTAACCAAGACTTCCTATGCTTTAATTTCTTAAAAGCACACATCTCCACTACTCTAGGAGTGATGTAAGTATGAGTAGATCCAGGGTCAATCAAAATAGAAACAGATTTCTCAACAGTCTTACCTGCAACTTCAACCACAGCTAACTGGTGATCTGCCTGGCGGTCCTCCAGTGCTGCATAGATCCTAGGGACTGCCCTTGCTACTTGACCCACTGTTTTTGCTTCTTGAACATTATAAGTTGGCTTTGCACTCTCATTCTCGAGTGGACAATTCCTACGCATGTGGGGTCCTCCACATTTCCAACATTGAAGCGGTCCTCTATTCTGTTGTGGATCTTTAGGCTTTTCTCCTGTCACTCCAATTGGCTTACTCGCAGCTTGAGATGGCTGCTTCTGCTGATTCCTAAAGTTAGAAGGTTTGAAACCTTTCTTTCTTTGGTCAAACTTCTCATTCTTCTTGTCTTTCCATGCCTTCTAGTAATCAGGTTTTCCTTTACTTTGCTCATAGCAATACTTAGCATTCCTTATTGCTTCTTCAAGAGTTCTAGTTTCATAAAACTTGATTCTATCTTTGTAAGATTGGGGTAATCCATTCATAAAACGATGGACCTTCACTTTTTCATATCTGATGTACCAGACATACCTCAACAGCTCCAAGAACTTATTTGCATATTCTTCCATGGTTTGCTGTCCCAATCTTAGCTCATGGAACTCCTTAATCTTGTCATCATAATACCTGTAGGAGAGGTATTTCTGCTTAAAATACTTCTTGAACTATTTACACTTAAGTCTCCTTTCACTGATCCTCTTTACTTGCTTGAAGTGTTCCCACCAAATGGGTGCCCTTCCATTCAGATTGAATATGCCAACTCTTGCCTTCATGTTTCCTGAATAATCATGCACTTGAAAGTACTTCCTTATCCCAAGAAGCTAAGCTTCAGCCTCTTGTCCAGTCTTTACCTCACCATCAAATGTAGGAGTTTTAGCTTTCTTGAATTCATCCTGATAGCGATCCCTATGGTGTCTCTTTCTTTTTCTTTTATGAGAAGAAGAACTTGAATCCCCGCAGGATTCTTCAGAATCAGATGATCCACTAGAAGTCCTTCTCCTTCTCCTAGTACTGCTCTTACTGCCTTCCGGTCTTGCTGTACCTCGTCCAGAGTCCATCTTTCTATGCAAGTCTGTCAAACTCTGCAACATTGCAGCATTCAACTGATGTTGCTCTTCCTGGGCTTTGATCAAGCTTCTCATGGTGGCTGCAACGTCTGACGGTGTCTCTTGGAATATCCTTCCATTAGACTCAATGTCATCATTTCTATTATGGACATTTTCTCACATGGCATCTTAGGCATGCTCATAAGAATCCCGAGTATCATATCCATCATGGGTTCTCATATCTGAACCACCACTTATTTATCAAACGGCACTACTTGGAATACTGCTCTTGAAGGTGACTATGATTCTGCAAATGTGTTAGTAACACAACCATTATATGCATACATTGATATAATTCAAAATTTACTTACCTTCTCCTGGAATAATCATAAAATAACAAATTTGCCAAAACAAAAAATTCTCTTCTCCTTTCTAGCCCTGAAAATCCACTGAAAAATAGTTCAAAATCCCACTGAAAAACAGCTGAAATCTACTGGAAAATCCCACTTGAAATCTCAAAATTTCCTCTGCAGAATCGGCTCTCATTTCAACTATCATTCCGACATTTCGGCAGTCCAAACAACTAAATTTTTCCGCTGTTCATCGGCTCTCATTTCAACTATCAGTCTGACGTTTCGGCAGTCCAAACAACTAACTTTTTCCACTGTTCATCGGCTCTCATTTCAACTATCAGTCTGATGTTTCGGCAGTCCAAACAAATAAGTTTTTCTTCTGTTCATCGACTCTCATTTCAACTATCAGTCCGACATTTCGGCAGTCCAAACAACTAACTTTTTCCGACGTTTTTTGCACTTAGAAAATTTTCGGAAATTTTTCTTCTTCCTTCTGCCGCTGCATCGGCAACCTCATCCTCTAATTGTCGGCGATCAGATCCACTAACCTTCAGAAGGGTATTCCATTAGACAGCCGCAACGGCAGATGTTCAATCCACTAATCATCGCTGATGGCCGATGACTCCAAGAATTAGAAAATTTTTGAAATTTTCCCTTTCGCTACTTGATCGGCTTGACTCTATTCTTTTTGTCAGTGAAATTGTTCCATCAATAGCCGCAAAGGCGGAACATGATCTTCGATCTTCTTCCGATCGACGGCACAACCTGATCGATATCGGTAGCCTTTTCTTGTCGGAAGGCTAGTTCTTTTCACTTCCGAAACAGCAGCACGCATAACACTATATTCTTTTGATAGGTGAACTAACTTTGACCGGCATCGGCAGTTGGAACTTCTCCCTATCAGAAGACTAGTGCTCTAGAATTCCACAACAGTGGGTGCACGAACCACTATCTTCTTCTGATAGTCGATGATTTTCGGCCTTAGAAAATTTTCAAACTTTCTTTATGGCGTCGGAAGTTGGAGGCCTTACCCGTTGGACGCGTAGTTGTTTAGCCATCCACAACGGCAGGCGCTCAAACAACTATTTTCTTCCGATGGACGTCGAACAGTTAGAAAATTTTCCACAATTTTCTGTCCAACTGTCTTCCGTCGGACCTGCTTCCTCCTATCTCTTCCGCTACGTTGGAAGTCCGTCCACCTAGCTCTTCTGCTACGTCGGAAGTCCGTTTCACTAATTGTTTCGACTGTTCAAACACTTAGACAATTTTTTTTTTTTTGAATTTCCAGTCATTCACTGATTTCTGCTGGGCAGAAAGAAATATTGCTTCTGTCACTTCATCTTTCATGGCTCATGCAGGCCCATGCTGCAACATGAGCTCTGATACCACACTGTCACGTCCTCATCCCTCTGACTGGCGAAGAGGACGCGACCACGACGTTCACCATCCAGGCTAAGAGCCCCATGAACATGTACATGAATAAAAATGCTGAAGCAGAATGCTGAAAACAAGATGCATTGAAGTATAACATGCACAAATGCATTCATCTATCATACACAGATGCAATTATGTATCATACACAGCTACAATTATTTATCAGGAACAACGGAATCAACATGCATTCATACAAGCATTCATTCAACATGTTCATCATTTTCATTAATAGAAAATATGATTGTAGAATTAAAATGGACAAGAACACTTATCTTATGAAGAACACGTTCCACAACCAGCTACGTCACTGCAACGTTCCACCCAACCATAGGCCAGCGTGCTCCTCAAACTCTCAGCAATGCTACCACCCCCGAGATGGGCATGATTCTCTAAGGAATAAGGGAAAAAGTAGGATTACACATAGCCAAGGATACACAAGACATAGCCAAGCAAACACAGTTGGGTTTATCAGGCCATCCAGAAGTTGGGAAAGGCTAATTGCTAAGATGGTGGGCTCATTACAGAGCCAAGAACACCTACACTAGAACTAGCCTGGATTATAAAACACCCACACACACCCAACACAAGGAATCAGTCCCTTCTCTACTGCACAGTCCCTCAGGCCCTGCATTCCCTTCTAGTGCTATTCAAGGGTTCTGGAGAAGAAAGCCAGCCTTCTAGCTCTGTCTGTTTGGTTCCAGCCACCAGGTTTATCAAGCAACCCAAGCCCCCCATCCCTGATCCTTACACAGTCCGAAGACCAACCATTGCACGTATGCAATCAATCAGCTGTTATAGCTTAACAGGGGGAAAAAAACTCCAAACAATCTACAGTAGCCCCAAAACATAAAAACAAACACAACTCACGGCATGGGGAAATTAACAGTCCCGAAATGTATCAGTGAGCGTGGCTCACAACATGGGGAAAACAACAACCCATCCTTGGGTAATGAAGTCACTGGGAAAACATACATAGACCACGCTGAGGAATAAATTATAGTCTCCCAACCTGTGCGTGAGTAACAACAACGCAGAACCCACAAATCATCCCATGAGGAAAAATATACAACCACACCATCCGCAAATCCGTAGAGGAAAACTGCATGGGTAAAAACCATGAAAATACTGTGCGTCAGAATAATGAACAGGAAATGGTCCCTGCGTGAGGATGAACAACTCTGCCTTTGCACGTGGGTGAACAGACAACAGTGAGGATGCATAGAAGTGGGAGAGTGCATGAGAGTTTCAGCTCCGTCATGGAGAGAATGAAGTTGTGAGTTTTTGCTGGAGTGACCGCAGGAGTGATGGCGGTGGTTTTACTTGCCATAGTGAAGTCAACAGTGGTGTTGGAGTGTGTGTGTGGGCAAGGACTGACAGTCCTGCCACACCCACTCCCAAAACAATAACTGCCTCAACTACCAGCAGCAATTCTTAATGGAGGTGGTTGGGTAAGACAAGGTGGTGACACATGGGTTTTTCCCTCATGGCTGAAGGTTTGAGATTCCCCACCCTTATCCTTGTGAAAATCATGCCCCTTCTTAATTTAGTTGCCGCGAACGTAGCTGGTCGGGTTCATTTTAATTAAAGATGCATATGTACATGATGACAAAACTTAATATCTATGCCGCATGCCCCGATACACCATCGGTGACAATTCAGATCTGAAACATAGCATAACCAATCAATGGTGGGGCCTTGGCCTTTAGCTCCGCACCATGATCATTTACAATATATACATCATATAATTCTAATGCAACGGGGTCAAAACTGGGGTGTTACAGAGCGAACGCTCCAAAGCATCCACACAAAATTTGTGCGACTGACACATAGGATACCCATGGCGCAGGTCAAGGACCTGCCTGAGGCCATGCAGCGTAAGGTGGTGGGTGTACCACAAGCATGGGTACGGTTGTTTCGATGACTATCTAGAGGCGTGGTGATGTTCCATGATCAGAACCCCCCTCCTCCTCTCCAGGCTTTGATACCTGGGAGTGACACATTTTTGTACTGCCGTGTATTTATATTTTGGTGGCTCAGAAGCCCCATTTTTGTATGATGACACTTATGTATTATCACATTTTGGATTTTTAATGAAATTTTTTTATGATGATCGATTTTATTTATTTACATGTGTAAAAATGTATGTTTGTGATGAGCTTATTGTCTGTGAAACAAACGCCAATCTAACACATAGTTAGCATATGAATCAACAACTTGATTATAAATTCTTGGAACATGTATGTATGTTATGTTGTCAAATTTCCATTCTAACAATCTCACATGTAAGAATCTTCGTAATAATGTTGGATCCCTAACATGATAGCAGCCATTAAGCTGTGACACTACTAACTACGAATCAAGACGTACCTCAAGAGAGAGAACACCATGTGAAATGGAATCTAGTAGAAGCTCGATAATGACACTATATTCAGCAACATTGTTTGAAGAAGGCTGTAAACATACGCTTCCCGAAGACAATACCTGACCCGTAGGAGGATAAATCACCCAAGCAGCAGAGGCTAAGTGTTGAGTGTGGTGGCTAGCACCATCAGTGAATTCTATGTAGGTGCAAGATTCCATTGACATCTGCCATAAGAAATGAAAGCTAATAACAGACTCGATCACCATAAGAAAAACTTAATTATGAAAAATACTATACAATAATATACAATAATGAGCCCTAGCTGAGAATCATGCATAGTACTTTTTAAGATAGAGCCCATTTCTAGGCTCCGCCAAGATTGTCCCTTCATAATCTACCAGCTCATAGGCACCCTTCTCTAACACACGTTTGACCATGTAAGGACCATGCCACATGGGATTAAACTTTCCTGCCCCCAAGGGTTCTTTAGCTTGATCCCATAAAAATACCAAATCTCCTTCACTAAACCTCCTTGGATGAACAAATTTATCATACTGGACCTTAACGCGATGCTTATTTACTTCTAGAGCCACTAAGGCATCTCGACGCTACTCATCAAGCTACTCTAAGTGGACCAAACTTTCCTCCAATGGGGAAGTGTCTGGTAAGAGCTCTATGGCTAGCTTCAATGAAGGGATTTTGCATTCAACCGACAAGACAGACTCCACTCCATGTACAAGCTGATATGGAGAAAAACGGGTGGCAGTCTTAACCACGGTCCTATAATCCCACAAAGCAGGATATAAAATGATATGCCAATTGGTCTTGCTTTGTGTGATGGTTCATTGGAGAATGGACTTAAGTGATTTGTTCATTGTTTCAACCTGTCCATTCGCTTGAGGGTAATAAGAAGAGGAATGCTCCTACTTATACCCTAACTTTGAGGCTAACTCTTCCATCATTCAATTCTGAAAGTGCCTACCATGGTCAGTGACAAGCTCCTTCGGAATACTGAACCAAGTAATGATCTGGTTGAATACGAAATGTGTGGCTATCTCACCATCAGATTTAACCGTGGGCATAGCCTCAGCCCATTTCATGAAATAGTCAACAACCACGATAATATGATGATGCCCCCCAGCTAAAACTGGGTTGCAATCCATGAAATCAATCCCCCACTTAGTGAAGGGACCAGCGATGATAATTGGATGTAATAGGGCAGGAAGTGAGTACATATTACATGCAAAAACCTGGCAAGGGTGGCGCTTCTTGACCGCATTGACATAATATTTAAAGATTGACAGCCAGAAATAACCCACTCTCAAGATTTTTTGGGCTGTAGAAAGCCCAAACAAATGACCACCACATTCCCCTCTGTGGCAATCATTCAGCACAAGCTCATCCTCCTCATGAGTTAAACAATGACATAAAATGGAATCTACCCCATGGTGGTACAATGTGTTATCCACTATAAGGTAGTTCTTGGATACATGACATAATCGTCGTCGTTCATCCCGTGAGAGGTGAGTAGGGACCTTCAATGTTTGTAAATATATGATGATATCCCCATACCATGGATCCAAAGTTGAGATCAGGAAAATGTGCTTATCGACAAACGTATCTTCACAAACTTCCTCCTCCTCCTCGCTTGGGAAATCCGATATAAGCTCCACAAAAATCAACGATTTTTTCGATTTTGCCAAAACAAACTTGAGATCGAATTATTGCAAGATGAAAATCCATTTATTATACGTTCCCCCCATCTTTCTTCTAGTGAGGATGAACTGAAATGGATTGACATGGGCTACCACCAAGGTTTAGTGGAGGAGAATATAGTGTCTCAATCTTTGAACTGCATGAATGGTAGCTAAGGCAAGTTTCTCCACATGGGAATAATGGATCTCCGCATCTATAAGGTTTCAGCTCAAATAATATATGACATGCTCCTGGAGCTCCTCATACTCCTGAACCAAAACCATACCAATCGTCTCCATGGACACGGCCACATAAAGTAGAAAGTCATAGCCATAGTCGGGTGGACTAATCACCGGGGCCGATGCTAAGGATTGCTTAAGCGCATCAAAGGACTCTTGGGCTCGCTCATCCCAGCAAAAGGTAGTGTCCTTCTTTAGAAGACACATAAAGCCTTTAGTCAAATTGGCCAAGTTAACCACGAATCTCTACAAGAAATTTTCCATGCCTTGCAAACATTGAATATGTCTAATGTTTCTCAGGGAAGACAATTGAAGTATTGCCTCAACCTTTAAGGGATCAACTCTAATACCCTCCTTGGAGACAATTAATCCTAACAAGCGACCAGACTTCATGCAAAAGATGCACTTATGAGTATTTAACCTAATCAAGTAATGGCAGCATCTTTCAAACACTGATCTCAAATGGTAGGAATGACACATTCTCATACAAGAATGAGCAATAAGGTCATCCAAAAAGACTTCAATAATCAATTTGAGATCATGGAAGATCAAGGTCATAGCCTGCTGAAATGTGGCTCCGGTGGTTTTAAGGCCGAAAGGCAGCTTTCAATATGCAAATGTACCTCAAGGACAAACAAATGCAGTCTTGTGTTGGTCCTCGGGTTTGATCTATATCTAATTGTATCTAGAAAAGTCGTTTATAAAGGAAAATACCTCACTTCCCACACACTCATCCAGAATTTGATCAATAAATGGTGTGGGAATATTATTCTTAGGACATGCACGATTCAAGTTACGAACATCAGTGCATATATGGATTGTTCCCTGCTTCTTATCAACTAGAATGGGATTTGAAACCCACTCTGTCAAGGGAATAGGATAGATAAAACCAGCATTCATCAGCTTTTCTATCTCAGCCTTAATCATGGGTGCTTTTCTAGGATTCACCGCAAGAAAGCATTGTCGAACAGGCTTAGCATTGGGATAAGTTTTAATTTCATGTTCAATAAGGCAAGGGTTGATACCTAGCATTTTCTCATATGATCAAGTGAATACATCACGAAACTCTTTGAACAGCTTGGTATACTTTTGAGTCTCAGCATGGGAACATTCTGCCCCAATATAGACATTCTCAATCTTGCTAGGATCGCGAGAGATATTGATAGGAATGGTAGGAGATATATTCGCCATGTTTCCATCAGCCATCGAACCAGGTGAGCTTAATGGAACCACGGGACTACCAATTATCTCACTAAGAATCTCCCTAAAGTCTTCACACTCCAAACGGTCAAGCTTGGGAAGAAAATAAGATCTATGATGCAACTCTTCCCAAGGTGGCTCAACTCCAAAAATTGCCTCAATAATAGCTTCATCTGATGGAAAAACACTATCAAGGCAGTCATGTGCATGGGAAGACTCAACTACCCATGCAGGAAACACATATGGGTCCTCCTCCTCCATCCACGAATAGGAAGGACTAGGCTCTGCAACACATTCAATATTTGCTTGATATGCTATCATTGCTGCAGGAAATGGCACATCTATTCTGATAGGCTTACATGAAGGACTCAATGTAGGAAGAATCCAAGGATCTTCCATATAGGTAGTGTGAAAATATACCGATCTCAATGAAAATGAAGCCCCACTGGAACTAGATTGATCATAAGAACAGGTGCAGGACAGCCAAAGCTTCCCATAAGGGATGGATACATTCCCACACCCACAATCCCAGTTGCCAGCTAAGAGTGCTCAACAATCGGGATAGAAGCTCCCGAAGATGCAATAACTCACAGATTCTTGAATGATGTTTGATCAATCATAACTATCTTCCCATTAAATGGAAAGCATACAACTCGAAATAGAGAAGAAGCTACGGCTTGCATACTATACGTCCAATTCATACCGAGTAACAGATTATAGTCAAGGGGTGCATCAACCACCTTGACCTCGATCGCGATGATCTTCCCTCCTAGACGAACATTAAGAGAAGGAAGAATTCTGTGCAGCCGAAATGATCTACCATCAAAATTAGTCAACATGGTAGCAGATTTAGATAACTTGGGGGAACCCAAACCCTTCCAATAGGCCATAGACAGCATGGAAGCAGTAGCACCTTCATCAATCATAATGCGTTTGATGGTCAGGTTAAGACATTCTACATGAATCAATAGAGACACATAGTAAGGAAAGCGAGGCTATAGTCCCGTGGTTTCAAATTTTATGAAGGAGGAAGAGTTATCATTGTTAACACCAAGAGCAGAAAGGAAATCCTTCCTTTGCGAAGGACAACTCTGAAGTACTTTGAGTGTAGACATCGCACAAGTAGTGTGGCCCAAATCCTTGACAAATGAATAATTCTGGGTGGCTCAAGCATTAGGATTGTGCCCCGAACACTTAAGGACCCATTTAGGAATGCGAGGTGCAACTTCAGGTTTATCCATAGGGTTTTCAATATGCAAAGGACTACCAGGTGGAGCAGGTTCCTTTCCAAGGTCAGGTTGTGATGAACCATAGTCCTTCGCATGAGTCACAACCTTAGTAGCATGCACCATATTTGATGCAACCATGACCACTACTAGCTTCCGGTGGATCTTGATCTCCACCAGATTGATCATGGGTCCTCGAGTTCATGTTTTGATTATGGGGTAAAGGTTTGGTCAGCACAGCTAAGCGTTATGCTATGAACCTTGAGGCCTCTTCTATACGAGGGCACAAGTGAGTGAAGTGGTCATCCTTACACAATTTGCAAGGAAATTTAACATTACATTTAGACTGCTTGTCCCCCCCCAACATTGTGATCATTATTGTCAGTAGAATTGGCATTTTCATTCCTATTCCCACCCTTACAATTGTTTTTACCCTTCTTCTTATTCCTTCCGGGTTGCTGGTTACCCTTATGGTCCGATGATTGTACCGAAAGCACACTCGCTGTTTGGGTGGGTTGAGATGAAGCTGTGGCTTGTCCTGAAGCAGATTGGTTGATAGACAATTTACTCACCTGTTTCACAACTGAATCCATAGGTTTGATACTCGTACAACCAACAATTCCATCAGCATGTGGTCCAGGTTTGACCTTAGGGTCAAACCTAGAATGCGGAGTGTTAGGAATAATCTCATATAACAAACCGGATTGAGCATAAATCAAATCCAATTCCTGCGCCCTACAAATGGCTTCTTCCTTGTTCTGAACTCTGGATGTAGAAACATCCTTCGCTATATAAGGCAGTAACGATTTAAGGAACCCTTCGAGGAGAAACTCCGACAGTATGAAGGCTTTCATCAATCTCTTCTGTCTATGGAACTCTTGGATTGGTCCAAGATATGCGTGGCTTTGTCTTGCTGAAATGTCAACAAGAGTTCCGTACTAACATCATAATGCACTGGTAGCTGGAAGTGGTTGAGCAAATTCATATCTAGGTCATCGAACAAAACGAATGCCCCCCTAGGTAACTCTATGTACCATTTCACTGCAAGCCTAGTGAGGGTGCATTGAAATAGTATTAAACGGATCGAATCTTCATGTAAGGAATTAGAAGAGCACCAAAGGTGAAATATAGTAACATGTTCACTAGGATATTCTCCTAGTTTTCCCTCAAATTTGGGAATGTCGGAGGGAATCTTGGTAGGGACAGCTGACCAAGCCGGGTCATGATATATCGGATTGTTCGTTAGTCTCGACAAGTCAGACAAATTTAATATTCTGAGGAAAGGGAGCCTAGGTTGAGCAGGTCGATGCCACACTCCCTGATAATTTTGGTTCACATAAGACTGATTACCATAACCACCATGGCCATGGCCATAGTGCCCTCCTCTTTTTTATCCCATGTAGGGTGACATGGAAGTACCATAATGTGGTGTACCTTGACTATTTGGAGCTACAAAGCTATAATTCGGGGAGTAAGCAGGTTGTTGATACCCGTATCCATAAGATGAATAAATCTGTGCATACTGCGGTCCATAATATTGTCCATGAGAAGTTCCATAAGATGTCCCATGTGATGTCCCATGAGAGACCCCATAAGTAGGAATATGAGGAATTCCCTGCAATAGACCATAGGACAATCTAGAAGTAGTAATGTGACATCTCAAGACAACAGGAGGTACTTGACTTTGAGACACAACTACACGAGTAGCAATAGTAAAAACATGACTAGTAGCCACATTCCATCCCGAAGGACCACATGAATGAGGGGGAGGAATAGCATTCAAAGAACTACGAATAGAGGACATAGGGACATGCGAAATGATGTAAGTGGTATTCCCTATAGTCACTCATCTTGGTTCCGGTATCCGAATAGGACTACTAACACCAGGTGTAGGATGAACATGTGATGTATCCTCCACCGTGAGGATGGAGGGTGCAATGTGACTCATGCTCCCAAATCTTTCCACATGGAAAGGAATGGGAATGCCCCCAGGCATAGTGCTAGGTTCAAATTCCAACCCGACATGGTGTGCCGGATCATGTGCAGGGATACCAAACATGCCATAACTAACATAACTAGTGCTCGTAGCTTCATGGTGAGTCTTGTCGCTCAGAAGCCAATACCGATGACTTGTGAATGAGGGATCATACCTAGAGTGTGTAGGTATATCATGTGAAGGATCATACCTAGAGTGTGTAGGTATATCATGTGAAGGATCATATACAGGTGTAATATCTTCTTCCCCAACCTTATGAGGTGGAGAAAACAACTCAGGAAATTCATCTTCATGATCTCCCATTGTGTGTGAATCAATGTGAGAAGTATTCCGCCTAGAATGTCTTTTTCTCTCTCCCAAATAAGGAGATGTAGAGGGAGGAAGTCTTGCTAAATGACGAGAACGGTGAAGTTCCGCACCCAAATCCACAATGACTCAAAAAATGAAAAATACTCTTCTAATTATGCAAACCCTAAGTAAGCTAGCATGCACAGAGCATACACCAATATAATATAAATCCAATTACAAGCAAACAAGGGTAGGATATATGAGCTCCCGAATGAAGCAAGTATGTCTCGCCTAGGGGAGGCTTGAGACTCCCATACACAACAAGCGGAGGTTTGTAACCAATTATTGTGGCCCTCAGCTTCAACGCATATAGCGACTATGATGTTCGACCCCAACCTAGCCAGGACACTTGCAGAATAGCCCCTGCGAAGTACCCCCTCAATAACCTAGGTAAGGAAACTAAGGTCACCTCAATATAATCAATGCTCAGGTGGACAGTCGTAGGTGGGATTGACCGTATGGGTAGGGTAGAAAATCCTGAAACTCTCGAAAGAGCCCCCATATATGAATACAATCCTGGAAATATCTCTGGTGCTACTCAGTTATGACTAGGGGTCATCCCAATCAATAACTTCTCACACTGCCTCGTGCTTAAATCCCTTGTCAGAGGAGGATCCTGAGAAACACTAAGTATACCAAGGAATTTCACACTCTCACCTGGACATACACATANCACAATGAACTATTCCAAGACCCTAAAACCTAATCTTGTTGGTGTACCCTATAAAAGAAAATAGTGTAATCCATTTTAATTAAGCGTTGATTTTATTTGGATTATTACTCAAAAAGGTAGATGATCGTGCAACCAATGGTGTTATGATGCAAACATGAAGTAAAATGCACACCTAACATGCAATGAAAATGCATTGTGTCGAATGAAAAATAGGGCATACTACTACTTGAAATGCAAAATTTCTTCAAATGACAAATGCAATCATTCCTACATGAAATCCTGAATAATACTTCTCTAAGAAAACCTAGTGCAAGTACCATGCAAAATGAAAAGTGCAATGATGCATCATGATGTAAAAGAAGCAAATATTGTTGGATTTTTTGAATAAAAATGAGATAATAAAGAAAAAGAATGAATCTACCAGCCCCAGACTCTACAAGCACTATCAAACAGCACCTAGGCAAAGCACTAAGGTAAAAGAGACCTAATGCACTAATCCTAAAACAAAAAATAAAAAATACAATGACAACGACATTCTTAAAAAAAAAATTTACCCTAAAAAGAGTCTCTAGTCAGAAACAGAGGTGTATATAGACTCTAGAAGCATCAAAGGAGACTCAACAATCATCAAAACTCACCCAGTAACACTCAATATTCCTCTAAAAGGAAAAACTCAAAGCATACATGACTGTGTACATAAAACCCACGTATATACGTAGATATCTAAGTCAAAACTGTGTGTACAGACGATTGTGAGTAAAAAAATCACGTATAGGAAGGAAAAGAGATAATAATGAAAGAAAATAGATAAGCTGAGACAAAATTCACACCTATCAGACACTACCAGGAAAACATGCCCCCATACCCGACTCAAAAACAAAGAAATTAGAGCAATTCAAGAACATTGAATACTGATAAAACCCCCAAAGTACAATTAATAGGAACTCCCCAGCGGAGTCGCCAATTCTATTACGGAAATAAATTCCTATGGCTTGGGGTACCACAATAGACAGATTGACTCCAGAAATCAATTCTTTCCTATGTGAAAGAGAAACCAACTATCTAACACTAAAGGGTCTCAATTCGTACCTTATTCCGGATGGTTAATGTAGATCCCCGTTGAGATTTCCAACTCTATCTTGTATTGATAAATTGCTATCTCAACACTCAGCAAATAAGACAAGCATGATATATATAATTATGTTAGACCTAATCTAGCATATATAATCAATAACATATAATCATTTAAAAGCATCAATGGATCAAATACTCATTTAAATACACATTACTGGACAGTAAAAGATATTTCTATTGATATAAAATAGAGATTACAATAGTGACAACCTCTGTCGACACGTCTGTGAATCATAGAAACTGAGTCCCGCACTTGGGCCTCCACCACTTCAATCCTCCATCTCTCGCTAGCAAGCTCACAAGAAAAATCCAAGCTTGGCAAGAACACGAAGTGCTCCAAGGGAAAAAGGGATGTAGTCTGGAGTATAAGCTCCCACAACAATGGAATATAGTTTCCTTTCTCTTCAATTCCTCCTTCTTCAATGTATACAAAGGATTCCTCATATAGCTCTTCAATGGGGTAATGGAAGGTCGAATCCAAGCAATCTCAAGGCATATGGAAGGTCAAGAGACAACTAATTTAGATCAACATCAAGGAAAACTCCAAAATAATTTGGCCTTTTGCACACATCCCAATGTACACGGTTTTAAGGGTCAAACCCACATATGTACGTGAGAAAGGGATTAAATGTCACATGTGGAAATTATTGCATGTTTTTAGGGATGATATTGGAAACATCAAAGGTACAAAAATGGTCCATGGGGTCTAAGAAGTCTGTAGAGGGATAGGGAAGGCCATAAAAGTGTGATTCACCATGTGTGGTAAAATCAACTATAACACCCAACCCAAGTTCCATCATCTACTAGAGGACCATTTATAATATGGGGAAGAACTTACTAATAGGACCACCAGCAGTGAAAACCCCTCCTCCTAATACCAATACGATTGTACCTCTTTCTATCCAATGAGGATTCTCATGGGTCTAGCCTGTTGTTACTCCACTTTATTGGGGACATACTTATCCTAGGAATCAACCACCTACGATTCACCAAGCTTATCAACCAGCACTGTCGACAGCAGCCTATCCCTAAATTCCTTACCCTAGAAATGTGTTTCTTCCTTGGGGACAACCAAATTGGTCTAATGTCAAATCCTATAAATGATATTTTGTAAACACTCTTGGAGGGTATGGTGGTTCACCTAGAGGCCCAACACCTGGACGACCCCTGAGAGTACTGGGAGGACCTAAAGGACCTAGACGATCTAAAGGATTCATAGGAACTAATGGACCATATGGAGGACCACCACCTAGAGGTCGGCCACCTAAAGGTCCACCATTTGGATGACCCCCACTTGGAGGCCCTCCATATGGAGGACCACCACCCGGAGAATCACCACCTAGAGGACCACCACCTACAGGACCACCTTGTGGAGGTCCACCATCTGGAGGACCCCCACCTGGAGGACCCCCACCTAGAAGACCATCACCACCACCACCTCCTACTAGAGGCCCGCCACAACCACCACCACCTTCTGGATTCTGACCCGCTAGAGGCCTACCTCCCTCAGGCGACCCATCATCTGGTGGAACTTCTAGTAACTAATCACCAAATCTACTAGCTACGGGGGCATCATATATCCTTGTTTATCAATATTCCTATGGTCCTACTGGTCCGATATGCCATACCAGTATTACCAATATCCTCAACCGAATCATCAATTTCCATTTCTAGCTACATTAGATCTGCCAGATTTGTCCATATTGATTAACCATCCTATACATCACCATCCCTCCTGGGAAGCCATTCCGGTCAAGTTACCTTCGAATATACCAAAATTCGATGACAAACCCGCTGAAGACCCTAAGAACCATGTGATGAATTTTCATCTATGGTGTTCCTCAAATTCTCTGATGGATGGTTCAATCTGTCTACGGTTATTTCAGAGAACCCTCACAGGCGTTGCTGCAAAATGGTATATAGAGCTACCACAACACTCTTTCTCGGATTTTAATGCTTTAGCAATGGAATTTTTAACTCATTTTCAGATACCAATCCAGTATGATATATGTACATACCTGTTAACCTCACTTTGAAAAACGACCACAACTCATATCTCCGATCATATCCATGAATGGAGACGAAGATGTAGGTTAATTAAGGCTCATATTCCTGATCAACTAATTGCTTATTGGTTCACAAACTATTTACTCACCCCTATTGCTAGAGATGTTTCCATGGGAGGTGTTGTTATGGAGGAGCAATCTATTAGCCGTTCTTGGTACCTAGACTTAGTTTATTCCCAGCTAGTTACTCTGTATGTTTCAATTCCTCATGCTCCTCGTCCCACATCAGACTCATCAAGACCTGCAACTGAACCACCTACAGATGGCATCCTTGGTTTAGTTCAAAATCAAATGGAGGTGAAATATACCAAGCAGAAAACTCAACCCGCTGCACTAGTAATTCAACCAGCACCATGCCCCCAAAATGCACCCCCTATTGTTGCTTCCACCGAGGTAAATGCAATTCAATCTGCTGAATCTTCGAGTCGAAAAAAAAAGGTAAAAAAAAATTGAAGAAATCTGATAATCAAGAGGAAGGTAATAGACAACAAAATCTTGATGTTGATTCCAAAAATAAGATAAAGGTAAAGTACCATGGCCTAATATGTGAAGGTGATCATTTCACCAAAGAGTGTCCTCATCGAGAGGAATTTAACAAGTTTCTAAAAAGTTCACCCACCCCAGTAGTTCTTACAGACCCTTTCCCTTCCCAACAACAATTGTTTGATCATAAATATTTGCATGGGCCTTCTTCATCCATTGATGAAGTAAAAATGATGTCAAGTGAGATGATTAACCTCAATACAAGAGCACATAGTTATGAACCCCCTCTAGAGAAGAAAAATGATGAGGTTCCATATGCTAAACCTTTAACTTCCACCCCCCTCCAAGTAATGGTATTCACATCGAGAAACCTATGCCTAATGCAATTTTTCTCCCACCCAAGAGTACACTTTGTAAGTCTGTTATTAATCCTAACGCACATGCTTCCCAATACTATAACATTGTACAAAATTTGGCCTAGGAACCCTATGCTATGTCGGCCCTAGAGGTACTCCAAACTTGTCCCACACATCGAAATTTTTTGCTAACAACACTTGGAGCTATGGATAGTGATAATAGTAACATCATTTATTTCAAACTGGATGAATTTAAAACTAGGCTCTCACATTAGTTGGATTTCCAATTATCCACATAGGTTACTGGAAATATCATCCATCGTACCGTATTGGACAAGGGAGCCTCTACTTCGATCATGTCTTTCTCTTATTGGAGAGCCATTGGTTCTCCTGAGATTAATCGTTCACCTTCCACACTCAAGGCCTTTGATGGTCATGGATTTCAACCATATGGATTACTGCCCTCTCTCCAGGTAGAACTGGGGGGGGGAAATCATTTTCCATTCATATTGAATTCATTGAAACTCCTAGTTCACAACTGATTTTATGCTATGCAAGATGTAACATCATCCATTTTTTTGTATTGTCCAGTTCCCATTCCAAGGAAGGATTGTTATGATAGATCAGTTAGATTTCATTACACCTAATGCTATTACGAATTATGCAAGAAGCATTCCATTTCTTACTACCCCACAGTATCAAAACATTGGAGGAGGCCTTCTTAATGACTCTTTGCTCATGGGAGTCTTCCCGTTGTCAAATACTCCTCCTGCTTCGCAGAGCGCATCCATAAATATGATTTATACCTATATAATAGAAAAAGGAAAATCTATTGTTGAATCAACATCACTTAGTCCTTTTGAGGAAGTATACAGTACCATTCAAACCACCAATTACCCCACCATCAATGATGATCTGTTGGTGGCCTTCGATTAATATCACCTACCATATTGGTTAGACAACCCCCCCATATCTTGATTATCTTTTGCATACATTTCTCTCTAATGAGTCCATCATGGAATTTATTTCCCTAGAGGAGATGCCTTGGAAATATCATTACCATATATCTTCTTTCCTTCCCCATTTCCATGTGGTATAAGAGCAATTCATCTCCACGGTTTCATCTAATATAATCATGGAGCCTCAGTCCCCAACCATCATTCGTGGTGTCGAATCTGAGGGTAATTGATGCAATATTACCAAAACCATTCCATTGTATATATCAGTAAAACCTGGTGTTTCGTAGATTATTCAAATAGGCCAGAATTCTTCACCTTTAGAGGTTCAGTCATATACGGCCTTATTCAAGGAATTTAGAGATGTATTTGCTTGGACTTATGAAGAAATTCTAGGGATTTATCCCTCCATTGTTGTCCTTGATATTAAAACCTACCTTGGTGCCAAGCTAGTTCGACAAAAAATACACCAGGTACATCCACTAAAAGCAGCAGGCATTAATGAGGAAGTTGAAAAAATTCTTAGGGATGGATTCATTTACCCCGTTCCCTTGACTGAATGGGTGTCCAATATAGTTCTCGTGAACAAAAAGTAGGGTAATATTAGGGTTTGTATCGATTTTATGGATTTGAATCGATATTGTCCAAAAGACAGTTTCCCTACCCCCCATATCGATCAAATTATCAATAACTGTGCTTAAAGTGTCATCTTCTCATTCATGGATGGATTCTCTGGCTATAATCAGATTGAAATCCTCCCTTCAAATCAACATAAGACAACTTTCATATGCCCATGGGGGACCTTTGCCTATCACAAACTCCCATTTGGCTTAAAAAATACCGGCACTACATTTAAATGGGCCATTTCATATGCTTTTCATGATATCAAACACATTGTGGAGCCCTATCTTGACGAACTTCCTACTCATTCGAAGAAGCGGAACCACCACGTGGATCATGTAAGAGCGATTTTTATTAGATGTTGTCATTTCAACATTTCATTGAACCCACATAAATGTATTTTCTGTGTCAAAACTGGTCAACTGATTGGTTTCATCGTGTCCAAGAATGGTATCCATATTGACCCTTTGAATATTGAAGCCATCTTGGCTCTACCTGCTCACACTAATGTAACAAAACTACAAAGTTTTCAAGGGAAGCAAATTTTTTTACGTCGTTTCATTTGCAACTATGTAGAAAAGACCCATGGTTTCATGCATCTATTAAAAAAGGATAATCCTTTTATTTGGGATGACTTAGCGCAGCATGAGTTTAACAATCTCAAACATACTCTTACACATGCACCTATGCTGCAAACACCTGATTATATAAAGGATTACTCTCTGAATGTGGTCGCATCCTTATCAAACATTGGTATGGTCCTAGTTCAGACTGATGAACAAGCCCAACAACATGTGATTTAATACATTAGTAAGAGTCTTCTTGAATGTGAAACTTGGTACTTGCATGTGCAGAAAATCACTCTGGCCACGGTCTTTAGGGTCCAGAAATTTATTCACTACATACTGCTCCACACAACTACTATCTATGCAGATTCCAGCCCCATGTATTATGTCTTGACTTTTCAGGTACTTGGGGTCAAATACTCACAGTGGATTTTTATCCTCCAAGAGTTCGAGTTGGAATTTCCTAAAAACACTTTGAAGAAGTCACTTGTTTTTGCAGAGCTCATGTGTGACCTTCCCTATGTTACTAAGGAAAAAGAGCCTATCGATTCATTACGTAATGAATTTTGTTTCTTATTAGCACGACTAATCCCTGGTATGGAGACTGTATTCTTTATATACAAACCCAACGATATTAACCCAATGCCACTCGCGATGAGTATCATCACATCTGCCACCAGACTAAGTATTACCTCATTCTAAATGATACCTTATACCATCATGGCATTGATTCTATATTACGACGTTGTCTCACCCATGAAGAAGCTGAAATCGTCTTGAATGATTGCCTCTCTGGATGTTGTGGTGGTCACCTCTCTGGCTTGGATACTTCACAGAAAATTTTACACGCAGGGTATTTCTACCCTTCTATTTTCAAATACTGTATTGAAATCGTCAAGAAATACCCACCCTATCAAATGTTTACCTCTAAGAAGCACACCCATCCAGCTCCACTCCATCTCATCATAGCAGTTAGCCCTTCTAAAAAATGGGGCATAGACTTCATGCATTGTATACCTACCTCATCCAGGGAGCATGGCTACATTATTATGGCTGTGGAATAATTTACTAAATGGGATGAGGACATTCCCACATATGTCAAAGTTGAAAAAACAACTACGTTTTTCCTAATAAACCATATCATTGTTAGGTTCATGATTCCTAGGGCCATTGTGACAGATCATGGGTCACATTTCCATAATAAAATGATGGTAGAATTGAGTATAAAGTTAGGGTTTCGACATGATAACTCTACACCTTACTACCCTCAGGCTAATGGCTAGGTTGAAGCAATTAACAAAGTTTTAAAAACCATGCTTCAACAGATGGTAGGGCAAGCCAAATCAAATTGGGATTTGCAACTGTTTTCTGCACTTTGGTCCTATATGACTACTATAAAAACTTCCACTAGTTTCACATAATTTCAATTGGTGTACGGACTAGAGGCTACTCTCCCGATAGAATGTGAGATTCCTTCTCTAAAGCTTGTAGTATATTTTTTTCCTAGCACCACCATAGATGAAGAACAGTTTATGTATTTAAATAAGCTTGACGAAACTCATTGTGATGTTGCTTTAGCTAATGAGGCACACAAATGGAGGATGAAATCCTAATATGACAGATCTATTCAGCCTCGCTCTTTCAATGAAGGACATATGGTCTTGACATATGACCAGAAACACGTTAAGCTAGGGGCATGTAAATTTGAATCTATGTGGCATGGACCTTATGTTATCAGTCGTGTTTTGGAAAGAGGTGCATATGATTTAGTGGACTATGATAGGATACCCTTGGGAGAGACCCGCAAAGGGCTCTACTTTAAACGATACTATGCATAGGTCATCTAACACAGTCTCTTTGTAAATACTGTTTATAGATTGTTGCGTGTCTTGTTTTTAAAAGTGTGGGTTTTTTGTTTGATATAAGACATGTTTTTTCGCAACCCTACTTATGTATGTCCTATGTTTCATGGACATATGACCACTTTTACCAGTTTCATGCATGGTGCTAATCATTACACATTCAATATTTTATCAGCAACTTGGGTAATGTGTCTCCTACAGGTGATATGGTGAGTTCAAGGGGTGTTTGTTTAGGTCCCTCCACCAACCATATCGCAGAGTCTCATGCGGTGATTGGATTGCTGATGGAAGCCCTATCCAATGATGTAAGGGAGGTTAGGGTTTACCTAGACTCAAAATTAGTTGTTCAAAAGCTAAACTGAGTCTACACCATCTGAAACCTCCTAATCCTTCGTACATTCTGAAGCGTTAGACTCTTAGAAAGGTCTTTTGAGCAAGTTACATATCAACATAGTCCGACACATTTGAATGTTTTGGCCGATTTCCTAGCGAATTTTGTCCTAGATTGGTATATTGATCATAGTTAAGTTCATTATAACATAAAAACATGCATTTGAATTCATAAGTAGGTATACATTCACACATCACATTTTTTCCACACACATCTGTAGAGAAAGTTTCCATATATATATATATATATAATGTAAAGCCGAGTTACAAAATATGCTGAAGAATCAAGCTTTCAGATCACCCAAAGTCTAGGACTGTCATAGTTCAAAACACAAATATATGGGGGAAAAAATAAAGCTTTGAAGCTTTCAATGTAATTACATATACAAAAATGAGAGGTATCTGTGTACTAGTCATCGTGGTGGTGCTCTTGATAGAACATAACAGCCTAAGCCACTCATGATAGCCGACACTCCTGTAGTCTAACGCTGGTAGTGCCTAGGTCAGTCATCGGTAGAGACATTGGGGATCCCTACAGTCAAACACTACAAGTTCTCCTCAATCGCCCCAAGCTCCTGATCTGCTTCAATGCGACGAACGGAAAAATGTCTCTAACTACTACTCACCTCTCAATAGCCGATGCTCCAGCTAGATGAGCAAGTCCAATGTTTGCACAAATCATTTTCACATATCTTAGCATTACCAAATAAAATAATAAAAAATTAAAAATTAAAAACATAGTTGATAACATATTTCTTACCTCGGTTTTCCCACTCCTCTCCCTCTGGTAGTGGAAGCTATGGGTCCTCACAGAAGTCTTCTCCCTCATAGGCATGGTCCTCTACATAAGTAACTGGTTCCTCAACTAGTGAGAAAATATTGATCCGTAAACGACCTTGGAACCATTGCCACTATGAAGAGCCATGATATAGACCCATATGAGCATTGTAGTACCCTTAGCATATAGCCTGCTCATGGCTACCCGACGTCTCATATGAGGTACCCTCCCTAGGATGAAGGATACTATCACTGCTCCATAGCCAAACTTATTCAGATGTCCCCATTTTCACTTGTTCAACTGGTCCTTTAGGTTGACTAGCATACCCTCGCACCCGTTTAATACTATGGGTTCCATACACTCTATGACATATAGCTTGTGTTCCCTGGTGCTGAAGTGGGAAGATATTGTCCCAAAAACTTTCCCAATGGTGTAAACTGCTGTCCTCAAAGGATGGTCCGCTATCTGTTTGATAGGGAGCTTCCTTGCTTGGGAATGTGTCCCTAACGAACCATACCTATAAATCAGATCATCTAAGGTAGAATCACCACCTCGTGGGCCATATAGAACCACTTGTCTCCCTCTTCGAGACAACCCAGTTAGAAAGTATATGTCATCTATATCAATAGTCAGTGTGTGGGTCCCAACCATGAAATGTTGTTGGTACAGGTCCCACATGTCGATGATGTACTATAGGAGATGTATATAGGATTTCATCCTTGGCACTATGAAATAATTGAGTAACCGACAATTTTGAAGAGCCTCCATAGTAGCTGGGTCATTAATTGCTTGGAAATCCTCTGTTTCATGCTTGTGTTCCTTCAATATTACCATGGTGTGGATGCCTTTTGCACCTGCAAAACATTAAGAATAGGCATTAAAACACACATCAAATTTGGAGGAAACATGAAAAATTAAATTTTGATGGTTAAGGATGATGTTTTTTGGTTTCCCTAGCCATGACATTTTTTCTATGTGTAGACAGAGCACCTGACCCTCTTGCTAGATAAGGACAAAGCTCCTACGATGCCTATGTCCCAACACCACAGATCGTCACTATTAGATGCTTCTGTCGACTGTGGATAGAGCTCCTTCGGCTCCTTTGTCCCACCGTGATAGAGCATCGACGCTCACCCCGACATGGAGAAACGACATCCTCCCAAGCACGTATTTCCATTGGGAAAACGTCCCCAAAACCATGAAATTCAGTAAAAAACATGAAAATGCCACCATGAACGTGAAAGGAAAGGTTTTGGCACTTACCTAATTCAAACAGTTCAAGAAATTGTAGATGGTAGCTCCTGGAATCAATGGATGAAGATTTTCTCCCTGTGCACCAACTTAACCTTCTCCAAATGGTGAATTTTTTTCACTTTGTTCCTATTTATATTATTTTCATTTTTTCACTTTTACTATTAAAATAAAATTACTTTAAATATTATGGGTTTTATCATTTGTTTCCTATAGTTTGATTATGAAGTTGGTTCTAATATGGTTTTCAATATTTCCAGGACAAATTCATATAGATCATGGCTATGTTATAAGTTCTTTTTGTCTTTTTCATACTTAGGGAAAAAATGAAAAAGCACTAAGCATTTTTTACACTTTTAACTTGCTCGTTAAAAACCCAGTAAGAGAGTGTTAAGTCCACGTTTGCTTGTGTTTCATACTCGTAAAAACTGGCTTATGAAAAAGAGAACCTGTTATAGAGTTATATTTAAGGTCTTTTCAGTCTCCTTAAAAACACAAAAAGATTGCCAAGAGAACTTGTTACGTTCACGCTTGTAAAAGTATCAGAACGATCGACTAATTGGTGGTAGATTATCCCTTTTTCAGACATATTAGGCCTATTTATGAAAAATGAACACTCTGGTTGATATCATCCAGAATATTTTTCTAAGGCATTATCTTATACTTTTTCGGGCCTTAGGGACTAAATTGACAAAAAAGGACCTTTTGGAGTCTCCTTGTGTTTTCGTTCAGACTCTCTAAACATGAACGATACTGATTTCAGTTCCATCAAACTCATGAAATCAAACAACGAAGGACCCTTTTTGGGAATGAACCCATCCTTTCCCAAGTTCGTAAAACATGTGAGAATGGACTCATTTCTTGATGAGCTACGATGAGTGTTTGTTACCCTCTTTGAACTCATAAAAACGAAAAGAGGGACTCATCCTTCTTGATGGGGAAATTAAGGGAAAGGGGAGTATTTTTGCATTTTGTTTTATGGCAGCTCACAGTCCACCTTTGAACATGGTAGATTTCTACATTTACATATATGAATAGTTGGGTATTCAGCTTGTCTCTGAGTCAATCCCCTTTCATGGGTCACCTGACTCCTTTGAGTCAACTGAAAGAATGTATTGTCATATTCCTTGAATTACATATGGTTTTGTCTCATCAAGTCAATGCTTCCAAGTCACTTGTCGTGCCTGAAATTATTCAAATGATGTCTCTTTTGAAATTCAACCCGTTAGTAAGTGTACCTTCCTACAAAATCGATCGTGTCTAAGTCAGTTTCATGGTTGTCTCATCACTTAAAAATTAAATTTTGTTCAATTTTTCCTATCGATGATGGGGGAAACAGTGGGGAAACATCATGGCCTGACTTTGATGAGTCTATTCCAGTCGACTTCAGCATATCATCCATGAACTTGATTTAGAAAACTAGTCAAGTACCTTGAAGCCAGCATGCCTCAATGGCAGGTTTCCTTGCTTTCAACAACAGCTTTTCCTCAATGACCTCTGATTGGAAGATTCTATTAAGTGTTCAACTGCAAAACATCTATTCACACTTGCGAGAATGTAGTAAGATACCTTGGGGATCATTGAAATTAGTGGTGATTTCCTTCGCACTTGTTAATAGTATACCTCAAAGACTAGTAATCAATTGGTTTATGCCATGTTCTATGTCAATAAATCTATTCACATGGATATAATTATATCGGTTAGGGATTGGAATGAAAACCCTGATCAGTTAGGTTTAATCTGGATAATTTCCTATCCTCAGGTTGCGATTGAAGATTATTTGGAGTCATGACATGGATCCACATTGTATATTTGGTGGCTATGTCCAATACTGGGTTCGGATAACATGGATCAACTTTGTATGTTTCATAGATACGTTCTTCTCTCTATGTCATTGATCATGGTTATACAATGTATTATTTATAGCCATGACATGGTCATCTTCATGGATCTGCAATGTATTGGTCCGCAGCCATGATTCAGTTAGACAAGTCAGTTACTAGTTTTATGTCAGTTGTGAACTCATCTCTTACTACCTCCAATACTGGATCGTTCTCTAGCAAAATATCTTACCTATCACATCCTTCTTGGTTCATACTTTGGGGGGCATTCTGTTGCACAAGAAAAATCCACTGTTTCCTGATGACCTTTTAGAAATCCTGGTTAGAGATTCCTTTGGTGACTTTTTTCCATCCTTAGGTACACCAACGCCTTCTCTCAGTTATGAAAAAATGTCGTCGGTGCATTGTCTTGTGGATCAAAGAGCATTGACAGCTTTTTGTCAATTGACAATAGGCACTATTGGTGCTCTTCCCTTGTGAGCAAGAAGCGCCAACTCCTTTTCACCTTTAGCCAAGAGTGTCGATGGACCTAAAACTTGAAAAATAATATTATAGAATCTTCCTTGCAAAATCCTCGATGGATTTGGTTCCTACTATCTAGGGAGAGGTGGAATTCACCTTCCTCACCTATTGGGATCACCTCCTATCCATTTCCTAAGTGAATCTCATATAATTTGGCTTGTAATGAAGCCTTCATGAAGTGAGTGAAGGAGGCCAAAGAAAGCACCCTTATGCTATTGGACTAAGATCTAGTTTAGAGGCAAATTTGAATGAGTCTATGTGTGAAGGGATTGTTGTGAGTGAGAAGTGTTGTAAGTCCATTGTGAAATACAAAGATGACAACATGAAGGATTTGGTTGTAGCTTTACCTTTTATTCATTAATGCATAAGTGTTTCCCTTTCCCATACTTAATTTTTGTCGATATCAATTAAATATTGTTAGTTTCCTTGATCACTAGCATATATTGTTAATTTGTCATGATGCTCTCATCTTGTTGTGTTGTCCCTTGATATTTCATTCTAGGTACTGAATATTGCATGTGAACCATTGGAACATGGACAAAAAAAATTTAGATCTGAGGTATGAGAGTAGTTTTATGTTCAGTAAATTAACTATCTAGGGAAAGGATATGCTACTGTTTTTATTTTGTTTTATGCTTGTATCATACAAGGTAGAGAAACAACCAATGTCTGCACTGGTTGCATAATTCCTTGAAATAGAGGTATACAATCATCGAATGAGTGGATCAATATTTTGAACTAAGACACGATAGGTAGGTACGAGGGCCAATGAATAATGGGGATCAAAATTCCTTTGTTCAGAGTATGATGACATAAATGACTTGGCATCATATGAAACTGATCTTGAGGGAGGGAAACATAGCTACTGGAGGGGGTCCCATTACTAAGTATGACTACAATAGGATGAACTCAAAGGGAAAACATGTGGATAACAAAGGAAGTGTACTCCAAGGGAAACTCATTGCAGAGTACTATAAAATAATATGATTGGGAACATTGTTTACACAAGGGAATGGATGTAATTTGTAGAGGTGCTGAGGAGAATCAGTTTGGGCCTTCTTCATGGTTTAAGGAGCTCAAAGAAGGTATGTAAGTATGCTTGAGATGGTACTGTCCCATTGGTTTTACCGATCCCAGGTCATTTAATCTTCATTAGTTTTTTCAATTTTAGAGTCTGGAAACATTAAGAAGACTCTAGTCATGGTATTTTTCTTAAAGTTAGCCTACAAGGCCCGAAAGAGAATAAATGTGTACAATGGAGAAATATTCTAGACGAAAGGGACTAGAGTATTCATTTTTTGTAAATAGTCCATCCTTCCCGAAAAATGGGTAAACATATACTGGAAGCACATTCTTTCATGTCCTTTAATGAGTCTGAAAGATACAAGATCAATTGACAATATTTTCATTGTTTGAGGAGTTAGAAAAGATCTTAACAAAATATCTAAGCTAGGAGTCCATAGGGAATGTCCAATAAGTGACGATATGAGGAAATATATGAGGCTTCAACTCAATATGTCAAAATATATGGACTCTTGATCCTAAGAGGATTCGAAAGGAATGGATTCCAACTACAAGGGGTTCTAAAAAATGATCATCCATGTCAAGGAAGGATCTACTGCCAAGCAAGGGAAAATGCAAGGAGTTGTTGAGCGGGGCCACTTACTTCGACATCGAGGGGGACTACAGGATCAAGGGAGAAGGACTGAGGCAACAGATCAACTTGATAGAGGGAAGGATTTCTTATATTGTAGTTAAGGAGTTATACCTGTAGAAGTGGTCAATACCAAAAAAGGGGGAGTGCAACCATAACTTGTATCTGTACACAAAACAATGATACCAGAGCATCAATGTGCACATAGAATATAAACAATGCATATAAAAACATATATGAGGTGACTTATGTGGTGGCACATAAATCGAGGAAGGACTAGAAGGTGGCCCTACAAAATGTTGGTGATGTTGAGAAAAGGTCCCATTAATCACAAAAGACACGAGATATTGATTCTGGAGGTGCAAATGCTGCAAAAAAAGAAGTACTATGACATGTGATCTTAGGGAATGGTTGATAGCATGCATGTGAAAAAGTGAGTAGGGTTAATATCCTTCCCCCATGCTTTAGGGATTGGTTTTGTGGTTATGAATCACATATGTGTGGTGATAATATATGGGATCATTGAAGTACCAATATAGATGTGATGGGGCAAGGTCAAAATGAGTGAGTATGCCCCCTATTATAAGGTTTAGTTAGTCAATCATGCCCTCTAGTCGATAGGTGTCGATGGGGTGTATAGTGTTTAGTAAAGAGATATCAACAAGGAACTGAGAAATTTTTGGAAGGGGGTGTAATATAAGGCCAATATCCATGGTGGAAATATGACATGGTTATATGATGATGGGGTATGCCTCCACCAGGGTAGATTCCCCCAGTATTATCATTGAGGATGATGAGGATGAGTAGGAAGGTCTATATTCCTGCCTCCATGTTGTCAAAATGAGATGTTCTCATCGTTTTGGAAGGGTCGAATAAATAGGTTAGAGGGAGTCATTTAAGTTTATTGACATACTCATAGTTGTAAGGGATGATGAGGAAGGCTCATCAGAGGGTGGTGGCATAGACCGAGGATCACTCATTGAGATAAGGTAAATGGAATTAACCTTGTTCGTAGAATATTTTTGGGGTTAGATCTCTTCTACAACAGTGATCTATGACTCTAGTGAGAGATTGCATAAGTAATCCAAAACATGGAAATATTCATCCAATTTAATGCAATGATGGGAGTAGTTCCCATAAATACCACAAATTGCACATGAGTGGTTTTTTCAAAGGGACCGGTTCTTGGGTTGTTTGGGGTTAGGAACCTATACCATGGAAGCTTCGTCCTCGTCATCAAGTTTCTACACATATGTTCGTATTATAGGAAAATGCAGACAGTTTTGGGTAGCATGGCCTGTAATGTAACATAATTTGCAAGGGGCAGTGTTCGAGCTGATGTTGAATATGTTGTGCTTCCATACATTCTTTGGTTGGCATTGGATGTGTTACCCCTAGCGTTCTTCTTGGAACGAGGTGGGGGGTTTCTAAGGACTAGTGAGGGGATTCCTAAGGGGTTTCCATAGTTAAGGGTATGTCAGGTGGAGGGAGGTTTCTGATTTTGAAAGGTTGAACTAGTGTCAAAAGGAACTGAGCGGTCAAAGGAGGGTTGGGTGGTGTAAGGTACCATATTGGGATTCCCAAAGTTAAAAAAGGAAAGTTAAGTTTTTCCATGATGGGTGTGCTCACAATGATCGAGGGAGTAAATTGAATGGGGATATATTGCATGGGAGTAGCTGTCCATTTGTCCCCTAGTGTTGGTGTTTCTCCCTTCAACCCATGTTCATATCTCTATGTGTCCATCAACAAAGACTAAGATACCGACCTGATAGAGAAGAGATCAGTCAAAAAAATCTATGACATAGATGCAATCTCACCCAAGATATCTTTATGGCTAACTAGAAAAACTAGGTTTCTACAGTTAGGTGGGTATTTCCACTCTCGTTGCACCATATTACAATGTTCGATCGAAGCTGGGTATTATACTTCTTATCCCTTGTCCTTCCATTCAAGATACCAATCTACTTAGCAGTCGACACATATCAACATAACAAACTTATTACAAATTCATTGAATAAGTAGTGCGACCTATGTATACATGAGATTATTCATAAATAGAAGGGATACGACACATTCAGATCTAGTTATTCACAATGTGCATACATTCAACATAAACACACTCATCACATACACACATAAACAAAATTTAACATGGAAACCCATTTGGGAAAAACAAGAAAGGTGCTCTTCATCTGGCATGAGAAATATATAAACACTTTTTGTTTGCACACTCAACTTGTAGAATCTGTTCTAAGTATTATTTACAACTTATACATGCTTATATCCTCTCATGCTCTCTAGTCTTGGATCTCTAGATTTTTCCTCACCTTCACTCTATCATCGATCCACATACAACCTGGATCGATTCTCTTCTCTGCAACCCTAGGAATAAACCACTATACTTGTTTTGAAACTAGGGCAAGAGGAAACAAGAGGTCAACCTGCAAACATTTGGGTTCTCCATTTTATAAGCTCTTACATGTCGTAATCAACTGACTTTAATCTGTTAGCTGACAGGATGTCATTCCTATTCTCGTACATTCAGTTACAACTGACAATAGGAACTATTAGCCCAAAATTCAAAAAAATATGCTTTATTACCTAAGCATGCTTTATTCTAACTGACTTCTTACCCATGATCACTCAAACTATCCCTTTCAAATATTGTACTCTTCTTCTATCATTATTCCTTTGATCTGGATGATATTCCATCACAAATCCTCTTCTGTCAATGGATCTTCTATCGCTGGATTCTCTCATTGTATCTTCTCTTTCATCACATCTCCTCTTCTGACACATCTTCCTCTGTCATTATACTAGACTCTTCATATTCATGCGTAGAATTCTAACCGAATTCTTCCTATCTTTTCCTATGGTCAATAGGCCCCCAACACTGACCTATGGCTCATCCTGGGCCAAACTACTATGAAACTTCTGTAGTTGTCACCTTGCCTTGAAATTCTTGAAATATTTTCACTACCTGCTCCATTTCTTGTCGCACCTCTCCTTTTATCTTCTGGAAATTTTCCACCACTTCAAAATTGATGTGTTCTTAAGTAGTGAGTCATACGGATCCCAACACTTGTCAAACTTTCTCATTTACAAGTTTAATGATACATGTAACTTCCTCTGCTTCTTCCTTTAATTCTGCAACCCGGTCAGTCCTCTTTTGCTGCTATTTCCAGAGTGTTACGACTTGCTACTGTGATTTCTTCATCTCCACTACTGTAGCCATTTTCTCTACCAATAGAAACTTCTTCATTTCATTCTTCATCCATTTCACTTCTTTCTCTGCAGTGTGAAGCTTCTTTGTGACTTTTTCTAACTCCTCATCATTGATCAAAGCTTCCCACATCTAAGAAACTTGCTCGACCACCTTGGCATAAAGTTCCTCCACCTCTTCTATACTCCTCACAACCTTAGTTGATGCTTTTCTTCTCTCTTCCAGTACCTCTAGAGGTGTAATAGGTATCACTTGTACTTCCAAATCTGTGACCTTTGTGCATAGATTCTCTCTAATCTCTCTGAGTCGAAACATATTGGATTTTGCAAATAGCTCATGGTTAATTACTTCATCAGTAAAATTGTTGCAAGCGAGTGATACAGTCATGTCAAGTCGATTCATGTTTTCCTCACAGGTCTTCACATTCCGTTTTTTTTGTTTGATGATTTTATTCATCTTATTAATAGTCACATTCGATTCTCTAACTTGATTAATCAATGCCTATTCTCTGACCTTCATCTCTGCGACTACGACATTTTGAATGGCATATCCTTTGTACATCGGTAGTGCAAAGAAATTTATAGTGACATGTCCCACTCTTTTGGCCATGGTATTTAGCTTTGTTATCCCCAAGTCAAGTTCTTCGCCCAACACTTGACTCTTTATTGGTGGGATGGGTAGCAACACATCGCTAGGGAATTCCTCCAATGTGACAACTAAGTCTTGTGACTCAGACAATTGAGGTCTCTAATCAACAACCACTCTTACTTCTATTACTGCCTTACATAGTGTTTGCTACAAGTATGTGATAGATGGTTTATGTGTGACCCACCATCGGGAAGGTGTAGCTTTCAATGTAAATTCCAAAGTAGATAAAAACTAATGTTCTGTAACTTTGTCTTCAAATTCTTCTAGAAATGATGCAAGGTTAGGTAAACCTTCATATGTGGGTATCTCACATGAATCACTACCTGCACATCACACAAACTATGCAATTCTTGTACATTTTCTCATTGATACATCATGCAATCAGTTCTGCCTATTTTCCAAAGCTTCTTGAGAATCCAATGTATACAAACTAACACTACACCAACTATGCTTTCTATTGGCCATTGGATTTGCATAATCATCTCTTGTAGACATGATATTATAAATATGGTCTAGATAATCTCTGTGTCCTTCACTCTTCACTTTATCGACATATCTTTGTCCTTCATGCAGATCAATTTGTGTCACTAATCTTATCTCTGAATATTTGAATGTTAAGATTATTTTCTTAAAATTGATAATGGTTTGATTATCAATCGGCCAGTTGATCCCCAAAAGTATGTGATGTGTTTTTGTGTCATCAAACATGTCCATCACTTCAAATTCCACATATGTTCTCAGGCCTTATACCTCGACAAGAACCTGAGTCAATCGATTGATATGTAGAACCTTCAACTTATTTGCTAATCTGAGATGGACAAGAGACCATGCAAGTATTTGTTTCCCCATACTCTCCCATTTTTTCTAGTTAGAACGTTGACATCAGAGAACAAGTCCATAATAATATAGTCCATATCATAGTATCCTATCTGGGTAGCCATTCTTAACTCGAGACCAATCTTTAATCTTTTTCCCACATGATTAACTCGTATGTCTGGTTGCACCTCTTCTTGAGGTTCTTCTATTAGATATGTCAATTCCGTGACATCATATTTAACATGTGTTAGAGATAAGAATTTTTTCAAAAGTTTTTTAAGCTTACTAACCTTTCCCGTCATTTTCTTTCAGAGTAGTTGATCAAACCTTGAAGATATTCCCAATATTGGTCTTCCTAATTTCAATGCTTGAGTTCTGTCGACAAATTCTTATCGCGCGTCTAAGAATATTTCATTTTATTTTTGGATATTCAATGGTTCTTTCCTTTGTGTTGTTAGTCTCCCCTGTAGTTGTCCATACTATGCTTCTTGGTCCACTCTAGTCGCAACACCTCCTCTTGTCACAATAGCAATATGTGGTTCCCTTGGTTCAGCATAATTTTATGGAAATTATCATTGGGGTTCAGATTGGGATTCTGCGGTGGATTTGGATTTCCCACATTCCTAGCATGCCATTTGGAAAATGGTTTATAACACTCCTCAACACTCTAGTCAAAATCCTTACAATACAAACATGTCTTCGTAGGACTTGCACAATCCCTAAAAAAATGTCTTTCTTTTTCGCAATTATTAAATTTAATTTGGCCTCTTCTACGACCAAATGCCCTCCTTTTCCTTGGCCTCTAAAATCCCACCCCCTTTGTTGGAGGGTATTGTTGTTGCAAATACTAATTCTGTGGATATTGGAGCTGAGTATACTGAGCTTGTGGATATTGAGCTTGTTGATATTGATCCTGTGGATATTGATCCTGATATCACTCAGCTTGCATATGCTCTTCATTATTCATTAAATACGTATCCACCTTTTTCTCTTACAGTAGTTGATATGCTTTGCAATACTTCTCATGATGGACTAATGATATACAAAATTTACAGTATAAACTAGCCAACGTACTTACAATATTTTGTAGGTACAAACACTCTTTCGACCAATGGCCTCTAGTCTAGCATATTCTACACCAAGGAATATCTTATGTGTATATAAGGTTCAGAGCTCCCTATGCAACATAATTCATGAATGCCATGAAATTATCTTTATGGTGTCCCTCTGTTTTGCATCTCTTACACCACAATTCCTATTGGACCTCTTTCCCCTTTTTAATATCCTAAAGTTGTAGCACAAGGTTGGCTAGTTGCATCTGAATTTGCATGATCATATGTGCACCAGTCTCTCCCATAGGAGAGGATTCCAACATTGTAGCCAAATTCATATATTTAGTCTACGATACAATCTTTTGTTGCATTAGAGGAATCCAGATTTGTGGTAACAATGTTGAAATAAATCATTCTTTGTGTTGAACGTAAAAAATATGAAAAACTTACTTTAGAAATCAATGTATTAAATCTCTAGTCAAATTCCCAAATAGATTGCGCAGATAATTTCTTAATCTATTTTATCTGTGTTATACATTAAGATTCAGATTTGGGCTTTCTGAATTTGTCTATTAATCCCATTCAGATTTGGTCTAGTGTTTTTTGTGCAACTCTTATCGAAACCATAGAGAACTTAATGTACCAATCTAGTGCATTACCCGTAAGGGTTGTGATCATTTGGAAATTCTTGATGGCCTCATCTTGGACATGTTACATAGTCCATCTGACTTCACATTGAAACCAATGTTTCTCTGGTTCTTCTAACCCATTTTTGTTAAACATCAGAAACTTGATATCATTCCCAACCATTATATTGGTCCTTCTTACTGCTGGACAAAAATATTGGCTAGAGGGAATCCCTTGTCCACTATTCCCTCTATTTACAAACCCATTAAGTGATGAGTTTCTGGATCTTACCTCAGGAGATGTACACAAGGTCGTGGGTGTGCCATAGTTGTAATATGGATATGGGGATTCTTATTCTTCTTCTCTTTAATATATAGGCTCATATTCCTCTTCCTCGTCACAAGAACCTATATCTTAGTCTTCTCCTATGGCCATACTGCAACTTCCTCTTGTGGTCATATTCCTTCCTCTATTTCTGGACTGAAATATTCTTCCCCTCATTATATAGCCACCTTCTAGTTCAGTTTCGTTATCACCAAGGATCATATCAACTTACTCTGCTTCATTTTTCTCACATTTCATTTGCGACATAACCCAGGTCTCCACGCACAAATTTTTACTTTTTGGAATTGATTCTCAGGATCCCTTTCTCACATACAAGCATCTTTATCCAAATCCTTAAAGATGCCAGGTACTGTCCTCTTGGTCCTCAGAAAAATTTTCTTTCCACCTTACTATATGATGTTATTGTGTCAAAAAAAAACTCTGTGATGTATACTTCAAAAATACTGTCAACCTAGAACTCAAATTCCCTAGATATGGAGTTGCTAACATTTTTCAACTGCTGAATTAGTTGGGGACTCCACTCTATCAGTTCTCTTGCTTGAATTTTTTTTTGTTTGGTTGAAATCTTTAACAACCACTCATACAACAAAACAAGAAATTCACAAAAGAATATCTCATGAATATCGGTAGAAATGTACCATTCGAACCACTCTTTTGGGTTCAGCTGAGATATTTCACTCTCTTCCCACACAAACTCTAGTGTTTTAAGCTCTACTCAATATTGAATTCTTGGTTTCATCGAGTACCAAAAACTATCCCTCACCAAAATGATTCACGGTACTGACAATAGAACCATTTGTTGGAATTTTTCTATTCCACCAAGGTTCATATCTCTACGTGTCCATCAAAATATCCCAATCTACCGACCTGACAAAGAAGAGCTCAATCGACAGCACCTGCAATGCAGATGAATTCTCACCCGAAATATCTTTATGGGTAACTGCTAAAAACATGTTTGTACAGTTAGGTGGGGATTTCCACTCTCGCTGAACCTTATTATAGTTTTCAACGAAATTAAAGTATTATACTTCTTATCCCTTGTCCTTCCATTGAAGATACCAATCTACTTACCTCGGCGACACATGCCAAGTTTCAACATATAAACCTTATTACATATTCATTCAATAAGCAATGCAACTTATATATACATGATATTATTCATAAAAATAATGGATGCAAAACATTTAGATGTACTTATTCACAATATTCATACATTCAACATAAACACACTCATCACATACACAAATAGACAACATTTAACGTGGAAACCCATCTGGGAAAAACCACAAAATCACTTTTCATCTAGCATGAGAAATATATCAGAAACTTTTGTTTGCATACTCATCTTGTAGACTCTGTTCTAAGTATTGTTTACAAATTATAAAAACTTCTCTCCTCTCATGCTCTCTAGTCTTATATCTCTGAATTTTTTCTCTCCTTCACTCTATCGTCGATCTACACATAGCCTGGATCGATTCTGTTCTCTATAACTCTATAATCCTAAGAATAACCCACTCTAATTCTTTTGACAATAGGTTGAGAGACAGCATGAGATAAACCCGCACACATATTGGGTTCTCCCTTTTATAATATATTACATGTTATAATCAACTGACTCTAATTTGTTAGCCGAGAGGATGTCATTCCTATTCTCATACATTCAATTACAAATGACAGTAATCATTATCATCCCAACAATACAAAATATAATTTATTACCTAAGAATTATTTATTGTAACTGACTTCTTACCCAAAATCACTCGAATTGTCCCTTTCAACTATTGTACTATTCTTCTATCATGGTTCCTTCTGTCACGACTACTCTTCTGTTGCAGCTCCTCTTTTGTCTCTAGCTTTTCTATCATTGGATGCTCTCATTACAACTTATCCTCCATCGATGACTTCTCTTTCATTGCAGCTCCTCCTTCATCGCAGCTTCCTTTGTCCTGCTACCAGACTCTTCATATTCCTGAGTATAATTGTAGTCAAATTCTGCCTATCTTTTCCTAGGTCCAACACCTGGAAATTGATTAAGGAAAAGAGTTGTCATCATTTATGGTTATGTTTGTTGTTGCGGTGGTTGTTGGGTTGCTGGTGTATCAGATGAGAGGGTACACAGGTATTATATCTGGATCACTACCTTAGGTGATGGAGTGCTAAAAACATGGTAGTCATGTAGGATTCCTAAAAGACACTGAGGGAAATGATAGTTAATAAAGGAATAGATGCATAATTAATAACGTTATCCACCATGGGGAGTATATTATCTAGAGTGGTTCGTTTTTAGGGTCATTGTATGTCAATTAGTGGATTTTGACTATCTTTTCATCATGAGGAAACATCATCATCCAGAAAACAATCAATGCAACGAACTTCATCACATGTATGTAACTACGCCCAAGGAAGAGATCATAGTCAACTTGTGCATCGACCACTTGAATTTCGATGACGAAAGTTCCACTAGATAACTCAACTAGCACATTAGGGGGAAGTCCTTGGGATTGGGTTGCATGTCCATCGTAAGCACATAAGGCCATTGAGGAACTGATCTTTTTTCAAAACAAAGGTAGACAGTGACTAACAAGATTTCAAATGGTGATGGGAATTTGGAAGGCCATCCATTAGAGGAAATTCGGGGTCTAAAATGGGCCACCTAAGGAAATAATAAAATAATAGCTAAAATAATAAATTAATACTTTTATTAATTTTGGAGGAAGAGAGAACAAAACTACTTTTTGTCATATTTTCAATATGTATCCCTGTGTTTTTACTCAAATTTAGAGCGGTATCACTCATTGAATGTGGAATTAAACACATCCAACAAGTACCCACGTAGCATACTTTCGATGGGACCAACTTCCCCAAAAGCAATAAATACAAGAAAATGTGATGTTTCACATGATCATCACATTTTCAAGTATTTGAGGTAACATGGTCTGTCAAAAGTATGCAGTGTGGTGCTTGTTGGATGTGAAATTTAATTCCGCATCGAATGAGTGCTCCCACTTAAAGTTTGAGTAAAAACAAAGGGAGATATGTTGAAAACACGAACAAAAAAATAATTTTTTTATGACAAATATATCACTTCAACCATTATGGTTGACTCATTTTATTGAAATTCTATTGGTTCTTGAATTCCAACTCATTAAGAAATTTTGGTTGACTTGTTTTCTTATATGATGGCTCGTTTTCTTATAAGCACCATTTTATACCCCAAATTTCCTCTAATGGGTGATGGCATCCATGGTTTAGAGTGATCAATATCGAAGGTCATAAAATGTGCATTGTTGGGGTCGATGGCACCTAAAATGGACAACAATGCTTTGTGTTGTGTTGGGAAGTTTATAATAACTTCCAATTTTCATATGGCAGCAGGGGACTGGACCAAATTGTCGATGATGTTATAGTTGGGTGTAGTGCAAGCATTAGCATAGGTTGTAACGCATCTTTGTGGGAGATTTTGAGCCTTAGGGTTCA
This sequence comes from Pseudotsuga menziesii, assembly GCA_001517045.1. NCBI lineage: Eukaryota > Viridiplantae > Streptophyta > Pinopsida > Pinales > Pinaceae > Pseudotsuga > Pseudotsuga menziesii. The sequence continues at coordinate 141,454 of LPNX010286211.1, read as the reverse complement.
TATCAATGGGGGACCAAGGTAATTTCAAGCCATGTTTGTTGGGAGAAGGATCATTATACTATATGGTATAAGTGGTCTCAATGATCAAACTATATTTCTTTCATCATGTTTCGAGGTTGACCTATTCATTTGAAAATGTGAACACGTTTTAAACACATGACTTGGGGGCTTGGATAGATGATGCAACATACTATGTTGTAGGTTGTGTTGTGACTACCCATTGAGTGGGAAAATGGTTTTCTAACACCATTTGAGGTGGTTCCATATGAGGTGGAGTGAGTTGTGCCTAAGGAGCAACACTGTTATCTCAACAATTAGCTTCATCCCAAAAATTCTGTGCTCTATCCAAGTGAGGGAAATGATGAGTGTATTGTCCATAAACATCGCAGAATTAACATGGATTATTGGTTCACAACTATATATTCTTTCTGTGTCATGGTGGCTAGTTATTTTCTTCATTCGATAGATGTGCCCTGTTATTTCCTGAAGGGTTAGGAGGTGGTCCAACCCCTCCCTAGAGTTGGTTATTCCTACATTTGTTCCCTAATATTTGATTCTACTCAGCTAGGTAGTGTTTGGGGGAAGATTGATTTAATTGTTGGCTCTACTGAGAATACACCTATTACTACAAAGCAGGAGGATCTCGAGGGGTTGTTGGAATAGCGGAAGAAGGATGTTGGTTTGGGAAAGGATAGTAAGATTGATCTTCTTGAGGAGGAGTGCATCCTTGAGGGGGGTTTGTATAATTAGGTGCAGGGAAGGTATGGCCATGGACCTGAGGGGAGAGGATGAGGGTGTGTAGGAAGGTGTTTCTTTAGGATTGGAGGTAAGTCAAAAAAGTTTGGGACTATGGATTTGGTCTTTATGGGAGGCATGTGAGGGAAATGTTGGACTATGGATCTAGTCCATCCAATAATTCCATCCGTGACATGTGATGCCCCTAGTGGGTCCTTGTGAGTGGAATCACCATGAGGAGCGTCTATAAAAATAGTATATAGGTAAGATAAAAAGGTGTATATTAAGTTGAATTGTTGGGCATTGAGGATAGCCTCTTCCTTCGTTTGCGCACATTCAAATGAAACATATTTGGAAATAGCGGGGATGAGTTACTTAAGGAACCAGTCAAGGAATATTTTATTGTCTAACTTGATTTTGCACATACTACGTTGTCTACACCATTCATGGATGTGGTCCATGATATGGGTAGTGGTGTTTTGGTGAAAAGATAAAAGGATCTATACTCTGACATCATATCTAATGAGATGCTAAAATAATTGTAAGAAGGTGTATGCTAGGGATGAAAAAGTGGAGTGGGTGCCATGTGGCTTATCAATGTACCACTTGGTTACAATGGTAGTAAGGTCCTATGTAAGAGAAAAATCCTAAATGAGTCATCAACTATGGAGTTCGAAGAACACCACGGGTGGAAGGACATGATGTGGTTTAGGGGATCCTTATATGCCTTCCCATAGAATTTAGGGATATATGAAGGGAGTTTCGTAGGAGTGTTGGCCATGTAAGATCATGATGGATCAGGTCATAAGTCAAACATGCCATATGTAGGAGGTTAAGGCTAGCCATGAACAGTAAGATCATGGCACTAGAGGATCCGTGTGGAGGTACAGTCACAAGGGGGTTCCCTAAAGGAGGGTTATCAACTGGAATATTTCCTACATGGGGGTTGCTGGAGGAGGGGTTCCCCATAAAAAATAACCTATGTACGGTTTTTCCATTACGAAATCCTCGGTGGGAGATTTGTCGGTAGGGAGGTTTTTCAGTAAGAGGGTTCTTAGTTGATCCGGTGGATTATTCATCTTCAAATTACACTGATCCAATATGGTACAATAGTTATTAATCTATGGTTTTAACTCATATGTTGAACATTATATGCATAGCCCGTGCAGCTATAGCTTGGTGCACAGTTATCGCCAAGGGCCGCGCAGCGTAGTTTGCACATGAGCCGCATAGTTGCGTACGGGCCGCGCAGTGCAGTCTGTGCATGAGCCGCGTAGTTATGACACGCTGCGCAGATGGTGTGCAGCTCATCGCATGGGCACACAGCTAACGCATGGTGTACAGCTTACCGCATGGGTGCGTAGTTATGTATGGGCCACGCAACTTGTGAATCGTCAAGTTGAACATCGAATGGTTCGTGGAAGTCCTCCCATGCTGCGGCATTTATATGCTGCGATAGAGGATCAGTTATATGGAGGAGTCCTTACATGCTGCGACATTTATATGCTGCAAAGTTGATGGTGACATCAAACAGTTACATTACATGTGGCATAGCCCAGTAGCATTCATTGCAACGTGTTTTAAGGTAGTGTATGAGCGTGGATTTGGTTGCAACGTTTCGGGTATCTGGTCTGTTATGTTCCTCTCACAAAATTCTTAAATAGAGGATACTAGCCACAGTACAGGGGGACAGACAGAGTTTTAGAGCGCAGAGCATCGTTTCTCTGTTATGAGAAACTTAGAGAGTTTTTGCTGCAAAGTATTCTGATGCTATTCTTTTGAGGTTGACATTCTCTGTTATGATTTAGCTTTCCTTGCTAATTGTAATTTTCAGAAGACAGGTCTTAGAGACTTTGTACAACATTCTATTTACAGTTGCTGAAGTTGATTCCAGAACCATTTTTGTACCATTTTAAGAGATTAATTGTATTGGTACCCATTGGAGAGGGACCCGGAGACATAGCCCAGTGGAGGGGGTGAACTCTGTTATCAACTTATTTTTATGACTCTCTGTTTCTGTGTTTCTTATTTATATCTGTTTATCAGTGTTGTTTTCCATTCTGAGCATTTTTCCGTTAATAATGTTCCATTAATTAACCTGTTGATCGCATTCTTTTACAACAAAATTTTAATGCACACAAGTTGAGGTCCGATGGATCATATTATGGTATCAGAGCTGGTTGACTGTTTGTGCAAGTTTGTCAATGCTTACCAGGTTTAGGTTAAAGCATGGTGAAGGAGAATTAGTTGAAGGAGATCCTGAGATTGGCTCCAGGAGAACATTCTCAAGAACCATGTCTTCTCACGAGGGGAAGAAGAAGGACATACCGAACGGGAAAAACCTGTTATTTTAGAAACTGAGTTTTTGGAGGCTTTTATGAGCATGAAAGCCATGATGGAAATTCTACTCAATGAGTGAGTAGAAAGGAAGAATAAGGAAGAAGGATCTTCATCCAAAGATGCGGAAGTGAAGAAGGAAGAAAAGGGTAAAGGAGTAGGAGGTGATGGTGATCCTCCTGACACTAATCAAACTTTTTCTTCTTCTCATACTTCTCATTCAAATAATGCAAGTCCTAATATGCCTTATTTCAAATTGGATGTAAAATTTGAATTACCAATTTATAATGGAGATTTAAATGCTGAAAAGTTAGACAATTGGATCAAGTAGCTTGAAGTATATTGCAGGGTGCAAGGAATTAATTATGGCCCTTCTAGGATTCAATTGGCCACATTGAGAATGAGTGGAATGGCTCTTACTTGGTGGGAGAGAAAGGTTTAGCAAGATCTTCGAAAGAATGGTAAAATTATTTCAGTTTGGAATGAATTCATTGAAGTATTAAGGAAGCAATTTTATCCTTTAGGTCACATGCAGCAATTGATAATGAGCTGGCAAACATTTAGACAAGCTAAAAGACAAAGCATTCAAGAATATACTCATGAATTCAGGAAAAGGGCTATTGCATTGAATGTTGCATTAGATACACAAGAAACTCTTCTTAAGTACATTGGTGGTATGCATTCTTATCTGCGACATACCTTGCTGATGTTTAAGCCCAGTACTTTTGGATGATGTATGTGTTCAAGCCAAACATTTAGAAGCTAGGGGTAAGCATGCTAATGATACTTTTGTGAAGAAATCCTTTAAATTTGACAGCAAATCGAAAGGTAAAGATACGGGGAAAAACAAGATGGCTACTGTTAAGAAAAAGGGTGAAAAGCCTACATGTTCGTATTGTCAGAAAGGAAATGATGTCTCTAAGTGTTGGAAACTTCATCCGGAGTTAAGGCCAAATAAGTTCATAGGAAACAAGGATAACGACAAAGCAAAAGCTACTGCAGCAGTTATTCAAGACTTAAGATCCAACTCAGGTGATGAAACAAAGGTTACAGCTGTCGGAATCCAGGGTAAGAATAAAAGTATCTCACTTCCCATTGATGCAAAACCAAGTTCTAGTGCAAGTACAAATATTCCATCTACTTCTAAGCAAAATGATGAAAATAGAAGTGCACTGTTTCATGTTCGTGTCATTAGAAATCACACAAATATTGATACATTGTTTGATAGTGGTTCACAAGTAAATCTGATATCAGAAGAAGTGGTTAAGAAATTGCATTGAGTTACTATGCCTCATGAAAAGCCCTATCCTCTTGGTTGGGTTACTAATGATACACAATTGCAAGTTACAAAAAAATGTGTATTGAAGTTTGCAATTACTGAAAAGTTTATGGATGAGGTAGAACTAGATGTAGTACCACTTGACATTTGTGGAATTGTATTTGGGATTCCATATTTGTATGACTGGAAAGCAGTCTTTTATAGAAAGCATAATAAGTATCATGTTTTTCAAAATGGTGTAGAGTATATTGTACGAGCACATAAGAAAAAAACCAATCTAGCCATAGTTTCTGCAGGACAAATGAAGAGGTTGGTAAATGCTAGTAAGAATTTTGTGTTAATGATGGTTAAGGTGAAAAATGATGAGATCTCCAAATATTTTAAAGGGTGTGACCCTAAGCATAAATCTGAACTAATTGAAATAATTTCTGAGTATGATGAGTTGTTTCAAGATCCGAAAGGGTTACCACCAGATAGGGAGATTCAGCATGGGATACATTTGCAGCAGATGTGCCACTCCCGAATATAGCTATGTACCGGATGTCTGTAACGCAGAATGAGGAAATCAAGAAGTAGGTTCAGGAGCTGAATGAGAAGGGGGTCATCTGGCCGAGCACTTCTCCTTGTGGCTCTCCTATATTCTTGGTTCCGGAGAAGGATGGGTCGTGGAGGATGTGCATAGACTATAGGGCCCTTAACAAAATCACCATTAAAAACAGGTATCCTCTTCCTCGCATTGATGATTTGCTTGATCAGTTAAAACATACAACTTATTTTACAAAATTGGATCTGCATAGTGGGTATCATCAAATCCGTGTTGCTGAAAAATGATGCTTGGAAAACAGCTTTTAAAACAAAACAGGGTTTGTATGAATGGCTTGTGATGCCTTTAGGGCTCTGTAATGCTCATGCTACTTTCATGCGGGTCATGAATGATGTCTTCCGTTCATTCATTGATGATTTTGTAATTGTATATTTGGATGATATCCTTGTGTTTAGCAAAACCTGGGAAGAGCATATTGTACATGTGAAGAAAGTTTTAGATGTACTGAGGAAGGAGAAGCTTTATGTAAAAATGTCTAAATGTGAATTTGCTAAAACTTCTTTAGTATATCTGGGCCATATTATTGGTGGAGGCCACCTGTGAGTGGACCCAACCAGGGTTGCTGTCATTGTAAACTGGCCACAACCTAACACCGTTACTGAAATCGGAAGTTTTCTAGGTGCGGTTCAGTATTGGAGGAAATTCATTTCTGGGTTTTCCTCCATTGCTGTGCCTTTACATGCATTGATAAGTGTTAAAGAGATTTTCTAGTGGGGAGGCAAGCATTAGAGAGCCTTCGACACTTTAAAGGAAAATATTATCACAACACCAGTTCTGACACTGCCAGGTTTGCAGCAGCCATTTGAGATCGAAACTGATGCTAGCGGGTTTGCCATGGGAGCCTTTTTGATGCAAGGAAGGAAGCCAGTCTGTTACCATTCAGAAACATTCTCTACTGTGGTAAGTAACTATCCAACCTATGACAAATAATTTGATGCTTTAGTACAGAGCATGAAGAAGTGGAAACATTATATCATGGGAAAAGAGACAGTCATACATACTGATCATCATCCACTTCAATATTTACAATCTCAAACTAAAATACAACAAAGTAGGCATTTAAGATGGATGGGATTCTTACAACAGTTTCATCTCGTAATTAAGTACAAAAAGGGAATTCATAATAAGGTAGCAGACATGTTATCAAGGCCTCCTACAAATGCTTCAATCATTCTTCAAAATAGTTCATTAACACATGAAAGTTATATTGAACAGTATGCATAAGATAAAGATTTTAAGAAAGTATATGCATCACTAATACATGGTAAACAAGAAGAGAACTATTATGTGCATAATCAGCTCTTGTATCATCTTGGTAAACTTTCTATTCCAAAGAAAGAGAGAGTGCATGTGATTAGAGAAGCACGTAGTTCATTGATTGCAGGACATTTTGGTGTAAGTAAAACATTGTCGGTATTGCAGAATCATTGTTATTGGCCTCAAATGCAAGAAACTGTAGCTAAGTACATAAGAGGTTGTGTTATGTGTGCAACAAGTAAGCCTAGCAATAGGAAATTGGTTTTGTACACTCCTCTTCCAGTTTCTTCTCTTCCTTGGGAAAGTATTTCTATGGACTTTGTAGGAGGACTACCTATGTCTAGAAAAGGGCATGATTACCTATATGTTGTTGTGGACAGATTCAGCAAAATGTGTATCTTAATGCCATGTAACAAATAGATCACTGCTGAACAAACAAATCATCTATTCTTTCAGAATGTTTGGGTACATTTTGGGCTACCCGTGTCTATTGTATCTGATCGGGATTCCCGGTTCCTGGGAGAATTCTGGTCAACTTTATGGGAGCTTATGGATACTAAACTTAAGAAAAGTACAACTTTTCATCCACAGACTGATGGAAAAACAGAGGTAGTAAACAGAACAGTGGTTCAGCTACTCAGGGGATATTGTAGTAAACATCCTAAACTCTGGGATGAGCAGTTGCAATATATACATCATGCTTACAATCATGCAATTCATTATTCCATGAAAAGATCTCCTTTTGAAACTTGTTTTGGTTATCTACCAAAAACACCGATGGACTTCTCTTTTGGCAAAGATGCAGTGGATGGAAATCATGATGCAGATAAAGCTCTAAGATTCATTCAGAGAATCCAAGTGGTGTAGCAGGCAGTTCAGGAACAGTTGGAGAAGAGCTAGGAAAAGTACAAAGCCAGGCATGACAAGCATTGTGTTGATCATCAATTTCAGGTTGGTTACAGGGTTTGGTTACATATCACCAAAGAAATAATGAAAGGTGAAGGTAAAAATATTAAGCCTATCAGGTATGGTCCTTTTGAGATCTTGGAAAAGATCGGTACTAATGCTTTTCGCTTGCATTTACCTCCATACATGCAAATTTATTCAGTTATCATTGTTGAGAATCTTAAACTGTATGAGCCTCCTATGATCATGGATGACGAAAATAACATACAGATTCCTTCAGTTGATGATTTGGCACCTAAATATATGAAAGAGTTGTAGGATTATGTTATTCTTGATAGAAATGTAAGGACTTCACGAAGGGGGAATGCTGAGTACCTTCGAGTGGGGTTTAAAGGAATGCATCCTGGCAAAGAAAGATGGATGGAGATTGGAAAAGTGAGGGAGCTATACCCTCACTTACTTGCTGAATAATTCAAGCTTTTGGTGGTCCAAAAGCTCTCCAGTGGGGAGGAATGATCCAGTGGATTATTCATCTTCAAATTACACTGATCCAATATGGTACAATAGTTATTAATATATGGTTTTAAATCATATGCTGAACATTATATGCACATCCCACGTAGCTATAGCTTAGTGCGCAGTTATCGTCGGGGGCCGCACAGTGCAATTTGCGTATGAGCCGCGGAGTTGCACGCGGGCCATGTAGCGCAGTCTATGCATGAGCCGCGTAGTTATCGCATGCCGCACAGCTCATCGCATGGGAACACAGCTAACGCATGCTGCGTAGCTTACCGCATGGGTGCGCAATTATGTATGGGCCACGCAGCTTGCAAACCGTCAAGTTGAACATCGAATGGTTCATGGAAGTCCTCCCATGCTGCGACATTTATATGCTGCAACAACGGATCGGGTATATGGAGAAGTCCTTACATGCTGTGAAGTTGATGGTGACATCAAACGGTTATGTTACATGTGGCATAGCCCAGTAGTGGTCATTGTAACGTGTTGTAAGCTAGTGTATGAGCATGGAGTTGGTTGCAACGTTTCGGGTATCTGGAACATCATGGTAACATAACGCTTGGACCGTGACTTGGCGGGATGACATGATTCAGTTTAGCATATGGATGTAATGATAAATAAAAGATAATAGCTGTGGTCTGTTACGTTCCTCTCACAAAATGCTTAAATAGAGGATACTAGCCACAGTATAGGGGGACAGACAGAGTTTTAGAGCGCAGAGCATCGTTTATCTGTTATGAGAAACTTAGAGAGTTTTTGCTGTGAAGTATTCCGATGCTGTTCTTTTGAGGTCGACATTCTCTGTTATGATTTAGCTTTCCTTGCTAATTGTAATTTTCAGAAGAGAGGTCATAGAGACTTTGTACAGCATTCTGTTTACAGTTGCTGAAGTTGATTCCAGAACCATTTTTGTACCATTTTAAGAGATTAATTGGATCGGTACCCATTGGAGAGGGACTCAGAGACGTAGCCCAGTGGAGGGGGTGAAATCCATTATCAACTTCTGTTTATGACTCTCTGTTTCTGTGTTTCTTCTTTATATCTATTTATCAGTGTTTTTTTCCATTCTGAGAATTTTTTCGTTAATATTGTTCCATTAATTAACCTGTTTATCGCATTATTTTACAACAAACTTTTAATGCACACAAGTTGAGGTCCAACAGATCATTAGTAAGTGGGGTCCTAATCATAGTGTGGTTAGAAGGTATGTTCCCCATGGAAGGGGAACTGGTGGTTGTAGTCCCTGAAGAAGTGGGTCCAGGGATGGGGACCCCACCATTGGGGTTTTCAGTCATGGTGTGACGAGTAGGAATATTTTGGATCTAAGAGATAGGAATTCCACTCTCACCTCCTTTGACTATTCCTTGAGTGGATGGGTGGTGTTTTCCACTACTAGGATGAGGGATGTGACTAAACATGGATATATATGGGGATGCAATATTTGAGTGATAAGGACCATGCTCAAATGAAACTCTCTAAGAAGAGGAAACTAGAGACAGTGAATAATGTCAGTGAGTAGGGAGACCAAATCACTATAACGAACTGAACTGTTTTGACTCCCCCCAATTTTTGTGAGAGTATCTCATAGGATAAATGGTGTCATAGGGAGGTGAATGTGAAGGAGGTATGTAAAAAGGAGAAAAAACCCAGCTACAAATGTGTTTTCAAAAGGAGAGCTCTCAACAAAATCAACACATAGGCCAACAACACACTCTAAAATTCTATTGTAATCCTTTGTCATAGCAAGCGAGTGAAAAAAATGACTATAAATCCAAAAATCAATCACTAACTAAAAACCAAAAAGAATCTCTAACCTATGAAGTATGGGAGAATTCAAACAGCTACTTAAATAATTGGAAGGCCTCTCAAACCATATCCTCTATAAGGGTATTAATTCCAACTTAGACAATATGGCATGCAAGACCAATAATGGTTATGGGATATATCCATACCTAGAGGGATTTTAGGTAATTGAACCCTAGAATAATGTCCACTAGGATACCTCATTCATGACATGTGAATATTCAGCTTCTTCCTTTCACCATTGCACCCATGGTAAGGAGGATTGGAAATCCACCGAGGACAATGAGTAGGTATCGTTTATTACAAATTAGAGCATAGTATTCCACCCTAACCTCCATAACAAGTCTTGTGACGTCATCCCTCCTAACTGAGAGGCCTACCAAACAAACTAATTGTGACCGTGCAAAGAAGTATTAGGGGATTTTGGTTCCCTAAAAGTCAACAACTCAGATGTAAATGGAAAAGGGGAGCTCTTTGTATTCCTACCCCCAGTTACCTACCTAACCATATTGTTGTTTTTGGTCCCCAATTGGGGTTAAATGTGTGTTGAATTAAGTAAATTTTAGTCTCACTTTAACATAGGGTGTGAGTTGGTGCACATGCAATGTAAAACATCCCTGATAAATGTTGAAATGAAATAATTGAACTAAAAATAAATGTTGAAATAAAGATCTAATCCTATAACTAACTGAAATAACTAGCTANNAAAAAAAAAAAAAAAAAAAAACAAGAAAAAATAGTCACTCACAAAAATGCAATCAACAAAAAATGGGTGAAAATATGGGTGCTTTCATCTTAGCGAAGCCAAGATAGGAAGCCAACATGAAACTGGTTCTTGTAGCTCAAGTGATTGAGAGAAAGTAGTAGAAACATGTAAAAATAAGTAAAATTTAAGCTATACTAAGCCAAACATAGGAAATGTACCAAAATGTTATAGCATGTACGTCGTAAATGATGAAGAAGTAAAAAATGATAACAATAAGCAGTAACAATAAATTATTTTCCGTTTTACACATAAGAGAAAATGCATGAAATAAAAACATTTTTTTATTAATAGATTTTGGACATTACATGGTAGGATAATACCTTACACAAATGGGCATGAAAGGTTTTTAATTGTCTTCTAATTAGTTAGAAAACAACTAATAAGTGTGCATTAATTCTCAACCTAGGGTTCATTGAGAACTTGCGAGTTACCGTGCACTATATGTGCAAAAAACAATCTCCTTTTACATTAGTTTATCTACTTGAAGTTGTAGTTAAAAAACCTTGTGTACAAACATTGGTATGAACAATTACATAGTCTTAGAAAGGAACTATCCAACTAAACAACTATGAAACTAAGTTGCATGGAAAGTAAATCACACGGCAGGAAAATAAATGAACACCATGCTAAAAAGGAAATGCTAAGCTAAATTCACACTTATTGGAAAGTAAATTCTAAACTAAATCACACTATGTGAAAAAGTAATTCTAAAACTATGTTCAAACCATGCAAGAAATTAATTTCTAACTCTAATTTCACAACACACTTCACCAAAAGGAAAATTGCATAAATAAAATATAAGAGCTATCCTTTCCAAATACAAGTTATTGTGTATGGTTCAATGTAGTAAATAACATTATTGCATTAAGCACATTCATTGTAAAAATAAACATTTAAATCATTCATTTATGGATTAAAATGAAATTGCAAAACTAAACTACATAACTAGATATGCAAAATTATCTAATTAAAACAAAGCAAATTAAAACTACATGATCATCACATTGCAAAACTAAAATGATAAAACTAAGATCTATATTGAATCAAAATGAAAATATAACTTTATTCCATCATTATTGGAATATTTCTCTAAGAGTCCTCCTATATAATGGAGAAGGATCTCTTATTTATACATGTGTTCTTCCTAACAATTAATAAATAAATATCCGAAATATCCTCAACAATTTCCTAAAATCCGGATCTCAAAAATTAATTCAAAACTTGTTCCAAGATCTTTGTTAACTGCATGCTATTTAGAATACCTTTGAAGTCAAATTCGAATTTAGGGAGAGAGACTATAATAAAATAATTAAAAGGAATCCCAAATGTCTCCTAAAAACTTTTAACTTCTTAGGTCCATCATATATTTGATAGATATCTTCAAATACTTTTAGATAATCCAAATATGCACTCATATCCACCTCTATTTACCAACTTTAATTTTACATCATCATTTGAGACATATAATATTAATAGAAACAATGGATTTATAAAAATCCATTACTGCTAATGACTATCTTTCTCCAAACTTGGTGGTTGAAGGTAAATTTGAATTATTAACTTTCTATAGTTTCTGTAGGAGTTTCCGCAGCTATCTATAGAGTTTTTGCAGCTGCTATAGAACTCCATCAAATCTCTTGTAGCTTCTTCCAACATCTGATTTAATATTCAAAACAAATACATAGTACAGTAATTCCCTCAATGTTAGTCAACAATCAAATTAAATACTAAGACATGTAATGGAAAATTAACTCGAGCATAAAGACCCGCATATGAGCATAAAAAAAGATTAGTGCATGAATATGGATAAGAAAAATGGATTATAGATAAGGTGAAATGATGATAAAAAGATGCTAAATCCAATGCATTCCAAGGACCTTGAAACTGATGTTGAGAGTTGTTTTCCTATGTCCACAAAGTCTGGTGTCCCTCGGATGAGGTCACAAATTCACCAAAGCTCGATTGGATTGAAGGAACAGAAGGTAACGAAGGGTTACATGCTTCAATGGGAATGTCAAGAGAGTAACGATGCAACAATGGAGAGATGGAGGGACTAGAGCCTTCATATCATATTTATAGGAAATATTTGGCATTTTAGGGTTTCAAATACCATAGCGGTTTTTCCTTTTACCGCTAGTAATATTTGAATTTAGGAGGGATTAAGTTTTGGTGTGTGCTTCACTTGTTTTATGTATTGGTGTCTCAATTTTGGCATTAATCCCTAATTTTGTGGGATAATTTCATTTTGATGACAAGGGTTCCATAACTTATGGTATTCTTTGATTTTTTAATTTTTGGTATATGAGGGATTATATGGTAAGTTGTGGCTATGAAAATGGATCATATGGAATATGTTAAGTACCTTTTGATTCATGACCAAATTTTGTGTGTTAGCATAACATGTTAACTAAATGATCCTACATCCAGTTAAGATGAGAGTTCACTCTGAATTCAATATATAATTACTTAATTCCAATGAATTAAGGTATTGTACATTGTATTTGTAGGATTGAAAAAACTGAAGTACATACCAATTATCCATGAAGGAAATTATCCATAGTTTGCATGGGAGGCTAATTTCCCATGCAGTGATTCACTACACCTTGCATGGAATTAATTCTTGATAGTTGTTATTTTGTTGGACACATTGCAAAGGTCATCTGATTATTCTCTCTTATTTATTTATCTGTATCTACACCTAGGTTGTTCGTTCTCTCTTATCTTGCCCCTGAGGTGCCAAAATCAGTTTGCTATTGTACAAGACATTATCCACTATCTATCATAATTATATGTTGAATATTTGTTTGGGTATGCATCCTTATTGTTTTGAGGGTTTTCCAAATGGTATATCTTGTGTTATGGTTGAATGTTCATGAGAATGGTGTATTGATTTCAACTCCTTCATATTTCTGTAATTAATTTTTAAAGATTAAACCTCAACATATTTGCGCAAAATTTAACATGGTATCATAGCTCAGGGAATGAAGGAGTTGATTTTTTTAATAAAACTAGAATATTATGTAGATCCTAAGATGTTTATCACAAGTAATTAAAGGAAATGACATCGATCTATGTAAGACCAGAATATAGACTAGAAGGAACTTTGAATTTAAACACCTGAAAGGTCAAGGTTCTAAACATCTTGGAGGAAGAAGACTTGGATAGATAAGTATCCACTATAGTGGAGGATCCTACACATAATATAGGGAACATCAATTGCAAGAAGAACCAAGCTAAAACCAAAAAAATAATCTATTATTTGGTGAAGGACAACTTGATGTCCGTGATTACTCTTTTTGAAGACCGAAAAGGAATGTTTTTGTTACATTGGAAAACCTCTATGAGAACAAGGCTCTAATTTAAAAGAGGGAATTGAAGAAAAAGCTTCAAAATCTGAGAAATTGTTGCATGTCTGCCTCTAACAGGAAGGTTGAATCCACATCTATACTACATCAATTAAAGATGAATACCTTGCTATTACAACAAGGATGAAGAGAGGGTTGATGAGTTCCAGGTTTAGAGTAATCTCTCAATGCAGTAATTCCCTACAGTATGCATGAGGCTTCCTTCACCCATGCATATATTTTCTACCTCATGCATGTGACAAAATTTGCAAGTTAACGATGCAATAAGAATTCATCAAGAAAGAAGATCAACACCCAAGGACTTCATTTATCTACACAAGGAAGAAAACATCAACATGGACACCACAAAACAACAAGAGATAAGTATTTGTATTTTGATTGTCAAATAGATCATATATTAATGGTTTTGAATATGTTTCATTACAGTGATATGCAAAATTGTCCTAGAATTAGGAAGTATGTTATAGTATAACATGATGAGAATATGTTATATCTTTTTTTTTATTCATGAATAATTAAAATCATGTAATACATGTTATGATTATATAAGTAGCATATGGGGATGCATAACATTTCATGATATGGTTGTACTGAAGAATTGGTTAAAATGGTTCCATGACTGTGGGAGATATTTTTCATTACATTTAAATGACCGGATTAAGAAAGGTTTCTATTCACTTGACTAAATTTGGATTGTAGGGAAAGATCATATGATATAAAGTACAAGCAGAGAATGAAAGGTATTGAATATGGATTCATTCTAATGGAATACCCTGAAAGAGAAGAGGGAGAATATAGAGCCATCCAAAAAGAAAGAAAACCTTATTGGTTATAGTGAATCATCCAAAGCCTACAGAATATATGTACCACATAAAAGGCACATTGAAGTTAGTACATATGTGACATTCCATCAAGAGGACACATTCAAACGATTAAAAGAGATTCATTATGATACACATATGGAAGAGATTGATAATCCCATGTTGGAGTACGTAGATTATGGTTCTCCCCATTCAAATGTTCAAAGGTAGAATGTAGAAGTGTTCTCAGATTCACTAAATTCCTGAAGAACTAGTGGAACTGATTGAGATACATCACTCAATGAACCTCATTCTAAGAGGAGATATACATGGTGATCATATAAAAAATAAATAATATTATAGTATTCAAGAATCTAGGAATGAATATTGGGTTTAGAGGTGTGACATAAATCAGATGATATTTTCCTCTGTTAAGGAAACTGCACAGTAAATATCCTGAAGAGATTCAAGATGATGGAATGTAAATTCCATGGTCATAGATATGATGACAAATATAAATTTGATTCTTCTTCAAAATTGGAGGATATGATATATATTTGAGTACATCCTAGATGTACCTGATTAGAAATAGGATGGATATATGATTTACAATCAATATATAGACATGTACAACAAAGAATGTGTTTAGGCACCTACATGGTACAATAGGATATGGAATCAAGTATGTCTCTGACAGATTATATCTGAGACATGGTGTGAAAAGGACTAGTGCAACTCCATTAAATATCCACAGATGAGAAGATTTAGGATATACTTACTAAGCCTTTGTCGAAAGTAAAGTTGAGAACTTATGGGACAAGCTTGGTGTAGTATAGGATAAATCCTCTATTTGAGAGGGAGTATTGATGTTTCTCCTTTGGAAGCAATATTTAGATAAAATTCCCACCAATAATTCACGTGGGACATGAATTAGGAGTTCTCCCCACCAATAATCCATGTAGTGGTACATGGATGCGACACTAGTTAATCCATATAGTAATATATGGCTCATATTAGCTATGTAGTGGTACATGGCTCAGTTAATCCATGCAATAGATAATCCACTTAGTTTTACATGGATTAGATTAGTCATGTAGGAATATCTAACTCATATGTCAGTCAATTAAGGTACATGACTCAACCATGGGCAGTCGTATCTCATGTGGATAGTACCTACATGATCATATCTATAGCTAATACCTTATATGACTATAAAATAATAGTCAAGGTATTAGAGACTATGAATGACTGTTAGATACTCAAGTGAGTTATAGTCAGGAATACTAGGGAGTATTTAAACCTCTTGGATATGTTAGATAGAAATATAGTTGGCCAGTGGGGTATTGTGACATAGAAAAGAAAAATTAAACTACTTTGAAAATGGCCAGTCCTTGGACATCATCACATAGAATGAAAATATCACAGATAACTTCTCTAGGCCATAGAAGATTCTAGAAGTCAACAATAAAATGTTCAAGATTGACAAATGAAATATAAGATTTTCATTTTGCAAGAAAATTACTGAGTTGATGTGTTAAGGTTTGGTATGATGGATTGAAAATCCATGGTTTCTAGTTGAGTGAAACTAAATGAGTGTGAATAGGTATCTCGTAGGTTCCTTAATGTATTTGATACATAGTAAACCTGTTATATGTTATGGTGTGTCATATCATGTCTGATATTATACATAGACATTAAGAATCTGCTTAGGTACCTTCATGGTATTATTTCTTATAGACTTATTTTTTTCTTTGGTAGTGAGGTAAAGTTACTTGGTTATTCCAACTCCATTTAGGATGGTAGTATTGTAGTTAGTAATACACAAGAAGTGCATATTGTGGGTAGTACTACACAAGAAAAATGTATTTCGGCTAGTACTATAGAAGCAACGTATATTGCGGCTATTACTGCCTTCCCATAAGCAGTATGGATACAGAATAAAATTATTAGGTTAAAATATTGAGTTTTCATTGATTCGATGTGGCAATCGAATATGCATCTAGATTTCAGAAAACCACGTGTTTCATGATAAGTTGAAACACACTACGGTGAAGTATCACTTCATCAAAGACATTTTCTAGTAAAATGTCAGTACATTGCTGTTGATGAGCATATTTCATATGAGATTGCGTATATGTTAACAAATCCTATGTCTGTGACAATGTATAGCTATAGCATCATGAGTCATTCTCCAAGCCAAAAGTTGTGCATTTGAGATTGGGCGTCATGTGTTCAGGTAGGGCTCTTGAGTGGGACTCGAAAAAATTGGATTATATTCTTGAGTTGGATTCAAGGATGACTAATCCTTCCTTGTAAAAGGTTATTTCTCCCATATAGAGGTGGATGCTCTAATTTTCCAAATTGATGATGTTGCAAAGGCTTCATACTTATGTATCAAGTGATATTCTCATGTGGACCTCCAGTTATAGTAGGTACCCATGGGGTGGGCCTCTAGTTATAAATGTAGTCATATTCTCAAGTGGACCTCAAGTTATAGTAGGTACCCATGAGATGGATCTCTTGTATAGAGGTAAATGTTTTGGATGTTGAAGCATTAATGTTGTGTGATGTATTACTAACCATGGTCACCAATTGCTATTAAGTCTCCTCTAGAGACTGGCCACATTTAGATGGAATTAATTTATCATATGACCATTTAGTCCAAAGTAATATAATATGATCACACCAACTGACACATATTCTTAGTATAAATTGATATGATAGATAATTAAAGTTAGCACATATTGACCATGCAGTAAATACAAGATATAAAATTAATGCATAGAGAATAAGAGATTTCGAATTGTTCATGAGATGTCTTCAACTGATTAAAATGGAACTCAAATTGTTATAAGCTTCAATTACATATTTAGTTAAATAACAATGTCTTCCTTTGTTAAATATTCAGTTAAATAATAATGTATGCTTGAGTTAAACATTCAATTAAATCTTCAATTAAAGTATCAATATATACATCAGTTAATTAAAGGAGAACCCAATAATCACTTCAATTAAAATCAATCGACATATTTCAGTTAAGAATAGTTAACTAAAGTGTTAATTGAAAGGAATTAGTTAACTATAGTGTTTTGCATGACAAAACTTTAGTTCAACTAAAATATGACACTCAAGTTATGACACTTGACTTACACCTATTACATGATCACACTTAAGTTAGCATCTTAATTGAGTGATTCTACATCTAGTTAATAGGCGAGTTCGTTTTGAAGTAAGATAAGCATTATTTAATGTAAAAGAAGAAAGGAATTGTACATTTTCATTCCAACATTGAAGAAACCAAAGTACAGATCAATTCTCAATGAAGGAAATTCTCCATAGTCTGCATGGGAGGGTAATTTCCCATGTAGTGATTCACAACAACTTGCATGGCGATGATTCTTGACAGTTATTAATTTGTTGGACACACTGCAAAAATCATATGATTTTTCTCTCTTATCTATTGCTATGTGTCTACACCTAAGGTGTCCATTCTATCTTATCTTGCACCCAAGGTGCTAAAAGAAATATGCTATTATAAAAGACATTTTGTGATATATATCATAATTACAGTCTGAATAGTTGTTGGGTTTTTTCATCCTCATTGTTTTGACGGTTTTCCCTATGGTATATCATGTGTTATAGTTAAATGTTCTTGAAAATGGTTTATTGATTTCAAGTGCTCTTTATTTCTGCAATTAAAGTTTTAAATATCAAAGATCAACATATTTGCAAAAAATTCAACAAAGCATAATAATAAGATATTTCATAGAATATAGTGTATTCTAAACTAAGAACGCAAGTTGGCATGGATGTTCCACAAATGAATGGTTTGAATGTACCTTCTACTAAAAAAGTAATAAACCAAGAGTAGTAACGTATCCTAGAATGTGATGGAAGATTCTATTTTTTTCACGATGGAATAATCTTGAAAAGATAGAAATGAAACGTTTACACTATATATTTATTCCCTTATCATGTGCCTAGATATCATAATTATAAATTCATAGAAGAATTAATAAAATAAAGAAAAAATTTCATTATGAAAATGACAAAATTAGCACGTCAAGAGATAATAATGGATAAGAAGATATTACAAGAGAAATACCTTGTATATAAAATCAATGATCACTTTCCTCTTCAAGAAGGAAACCTCCAAGATAATATCCAATTCCAAAATAATCCA
>LPNX010286211.1:101170-121694 GCA_001517045.1 Pseudotsuga menziesii | reverse complement strand
ATATATATATATATATATATATAGAGAGAGAGAGAGAGAGAGAGAGAATATTCTTCAAAGTTACAACATTTAGACACTCCCCCTTAATGAGAAGGGTCTACAACAAAATCAACAACAACAACAATAGGAGAGAGAGGAAATCATCGACATCATCAGGGTGACACATCTATAAATCATTGGAATATTTTCAACATCATATAGTCTTCATCTGTAATCTTCAGTCTTCAGCAACAACACACTTTAATTGACAACATCATCATTAGTACATTAGTATTCATCTTCAATATTCAGTCTTCAGCAACAACAACACTTTGACTGACAACATCATCATCAGCACTTTGAACTTTTGATCAGCAACATCATCATCAGCAGCACTTTACCCATTTGATCCACATCATCATCATCATAGTCTGAACTTTCAATCATCATCATCATCATAGTCTGAACTTTCAATCATCATCATCATCATCATCATACTCTGATCTTGCGATCAGTACGTCATCATCATCACACTCTGATATTTCGATCAGTTACATTATCATCATCACACTCTAATCTTTCGATCAATAACATAATCATCATCACAATCTGATATTTCGATCAGTAACATCATCATCATCAACAACAACCTACAATCCACAGCTCAAGGACAAAAAAGTGTTTCGATCACTTTTGGACTTAAAGTCCAGGGATGATACAATCCCACCACATTCTTGACAACCGAAGTCATCAGATTGATTATGGGATAATCAATCCCTATCACTTTAGGACTAAGTCCAAGGATGATGTAATCCTACCACATTCACAGGGACCAAAATATCTGGATACATTCTAAAAAAAAGTTCAGGGATGATGTAATCCCACTACATTCATGGGGACCGAAGCCTATGGATACATTTTGAACAGATGTTCAGGGATGATGCAATCCCACCAAACTCATGGGGACCGAAGCCTCTGGATACATTTTGAATAGAATTTTAGGGATGATGTAGTCCCACCACACTCACGAGGACTGAAGCCTCCGGATACATTTTGAACAGAAGTTTAGGGATGATGCAATCCCACCACATTCACGGGGACCGAAGTCTCCAAATACATTTTGAACAAAAGTTTAGGGATGATGCAATCCCACCACATTCATGAGGACCGAAGTCTGTAGATAAATTTTGAATAGATATCCTGCGATGATACAATCCCTCTTCATTCTCTAGGACGGAGGTCAGTGGATCACTTTAGGGAAAGTGCCCAGGGATGATACAATCCCACTACTACATCATTGCTCCCCCTTTCGAGGAAGGTATTTCTTAACAACACCAATCTTGTCATGAAAGTATTTGAACTTTACCCAGGACAGAGGCTTCATCAACACATCAGCAACTTGTTCATTAGTACTCACATACTGGAGCTTTATGGCTCCCTTATACATCATATCTTGAATGTAGAAGTACCATATTTCTATGTGCTTTGATCTGTCATGGAACACTGGGTTCTTTGGCATCTTTATACAACTTTGGTTATCACATAGAATCACGGTAGTATCCAACTCTAGGTTGAATAACCCTGACATCAGCTTTCAAAGCCATATGGCTTCACAACTAGTAGAGCAAGCTGCTATATATTCTTCTTCTACTGTGCTAAGAGCAACACTAGACTGTTTCTTGCTAAACCATGAAATCGTAGAAAATCCCAGGCTATAACATCCACCTAATGTGCTTTTCCTGTCCGAGACACTTCCATCCCAATCTGCATCCATGTTGCCATACAATATCTACTCATGGCTTCCATCATAGTATAGACCAAATTCTATAGTCCCTTTCAGATATCTCATCACATGCTTTGCAGCTATTAGGTGAACCTGTCTAGGTTGAACTAGATATTGACTCAAGGTGTTCACAGCAAAACAAATTTCTGGTCTGGTATTTGTTAAATACATCAACAACCCAATAATCTATCTGTATTGAGTCACATCCAATAAATATGATGAGTCATCGGCTAATAACTTCAAGTTGGAATCCATGGGTGTGGCCATGGATTTGCATTCCAACATACTGAATCTTTTCAATATATCTACAACATACTTTCCCTGGTCGAGAAATATTCCTTCTAAACTTTTCCATACTTCCAGACCTAGGAAGTAATGCATTAAACAAAGATCTTTCATTTCAAATTTTTCAGTGAGTTTCTTCTTGCTTTACATAACCTGTTTCTCATTCCCTATTAGAAATAAATCATCCACATATAGTAATAGTATGACAGGTTCATCTTATATAACCTTTAGGTAAAGGTTAGGATCGACTTTACTCTTGGAAAATGCCATGCTTATCAAGAAACTATCTATCCTTCCTTACCAAGATCGAGAAGCTTGCTTCAGGCCATATGGGGCGTTCTTCAACTTGCATACATGAGTTCCTCTGTCTTCAACTTCAAATACTTGTGGATGCTCTATATATACTTCTTCTTCAATCACACCATTTAGGAAGGCTATCTTTACATCCATCTAGTGTAAGTCCCACTTCATCATGGATGCAAGTGCCATGATATCTCTAATTGAAGTATACCATGCTACAAGTACAAAAGTATCTTCATAATTAATTCCTTCTTTCTGAGAGAAACCTCTAGCCACAAATCTTGCTTTATACTTCTCGATACTTCCTTCAGCTGCATGTTTTATCTTGTAGATCCATTTGGAGGATACTACACTTTTTCCTTCTGTTTTGGGAACTATATCCCATACATCATTCTTCATTATTGACTGGTATTCTTCAGTCATTGCTTCTACCCATTCTTTCTTCTGTACCACTTCTTCGTAGTTTTTAGGTTCTTGATATAAAAGATCACATATCAAAGCTACATAGTTGGGAAAAGTCTTATGCTTCTTACTTACCTGTGTGGAACCTTCAGGAGCTCCATATCTTTCTGCTTCTTGTATAATCTCTCTTTCCCAAGCAGGCTTTATATATCTTCATATCTCCGTCATAGGAGGTTCTTGTGGTTCTTCCATGTCATGTTCTTCAGGAGCTTCATCTTCAGGGGGACATGTAGTCTCTTCATTTCTGGGAGGTACTTCTTCCTCATACACATCTTCATGTTCGCACTTCCTGGATGTCTTAAGGGATGCCTCTTCATTGAATGTTACATATCAACTAATTTCCATGTGATGGAATCCAGGAATGTAAATTCCTAATGCTTTGGATACTTCACAATATCCAACAAATATCCCCTTCTTTCCAGAAGGGTCTAACTTGGTTCTTTTCTCTTTGGGTATATGAATATATATTGGACAACCAAAAATTTTGAGGTGACTTACCTCATGCTTCTTTCTCATGAACATCTCTTCTGGATTCTTGAATCCAAGAGTACTGTGAGATATTCTATTCTAGACATACATAATAGTTCTTACTTCTTCTTCCCATAGATGCATTGGAATATCTTGATCATATATCATTGTCTTTACTACCTCCATGATGGTTCTATTCTTTCTTTCCACAACCCCATTATATTGAGGAGTGTACGGAGAGGTTAGTTCTTTCTTGATTCTGGCATCTTTGCAAAAGGATTCAAACTCTTTTGAGGTATACTCTCCGCCATTGTCTGGTCGAAGTGTCATAATTTTCTTGTTTGAAATATTCTCTATCAAGGCTTTGAATTCTTTGAATTTCTCAAACAATTCACTTTTTGCTTTCAAGAAGTATATCCAAGTCTTTCTTGAATAGTCATCAATAAATGTAATCTAATATTCAAAGCCACTCAAGGATGTAGAAGACATTGGACCACACACATCTGAATGAATCAATTACAACGTACCTTTTGTTTTTGTTTCACTCTTCGGAAATGGATTCTTGATATTCTTTCCTTTTGCACATCCTTTGCAAATTCCTTCATGTTTGATATTCATTTTTGGTAATCCCGTCACTACTTTGTTCACATGAGGTAGAGACTTGTAATTAATGTGGGAAACCTTCTATGCCATAGTTCACTAGGGTCAGTGGACTCATGAAGAAAGNAGTTTATACAAGCCTCCTTCTTCTTCACCAATGATGACTGCATCTTCAATATTCTTTCCTTTGGGCCACATGAGTACTTGACCATCTATGAAAGAAACTTTGAATCCTTTCTTATATAAAGATGATATAGAAAGTAAATTCTTCTTCAGGCCAGGTACATATAATACATATTTCATCTTTAGGGGATTACCTGAATAAAGTTTGTAGCTTTCTTCACCAACTCCTTTGATCGATATTGATAGTCATCTCCTACGGATACTTTCTAAGGAGAGATCTTTTCTTCAAGTTTGGATAGAGTTTTCTTTTGTCTCATCATGTGATTTGAAGCACCACTATCAATAAGCCATATGTCTTCTCCAGGTGTTACAGACCCAGAGAGAGCAGAGAATAGTACATGCTCTTCTGCATCTTCTTCTCTTGCTTGCTTTCTTGGAGGTCCTTCATCTTCTTCTTCTTCATCCTCATCTTCAGCTAGATGAGCATGGTGTATTTTGTTGTTTTAGATCCTCTTCTCATATTCTTGCTTCTTCATAGGACAATTTTTGGCAATGTGTCCTATCTTGTCACAATGGAAACATTGAAAACCAGAGTAATCCTTATTTGATAGACATTCTCTTGATCTTTAGAATCTTCTGGGAGGTTTATTCTCCTTGTGGTTTCCCTTCTTGAAGATGGGTTGATTTATTCTTCTCTTGGTATGAGTGGCTAGGGCTTGATCATCCTCTTTTAGTAAGGCTTCTCTATTTTCCACTCTAGTATCCTCTTGAATGCAGTCTTCCCATACCACATCAAAACTTCATGCTCTCCTTCCTGGCACACATAATTTTAATGAATGATTCCCAGGGTCTAGTGAGACCATTGAGAGTAGTCATAACCATCTCATATTAATCAAGTTTGTCTCCAATAGTTTCTAGTTGTTCTTTGATCTGAGAAACCCTTTGTGAAGTAGTCTTGGATGGATTCTCCAGGACTCATCTTGGTGCTCTTTAGTTGAGCTCTTAGATTCATCTTTATGTTGATGTTTTTTCCCTCATACATTCTGGATAGGGAATCATACATTTATTTTTTAGTCTTCTTGGATGAAACTTGAGGGATCAAGTGATCCTTGATAGAGTCAGCAATAATCCTTTGTGCCCTAATCATATCCTTCTTGTGCTTCTTTTTGGCTTCAGCTTCTTCAGGTTCTGTAACTTCCTCTTTGATATACTTATCAAGATCATTCTCTTGGAGAATGAGACCAATCTTGTATTTCCATGATCGAAAATTCTCTATGCCTTCTATCTTGTCCTCAAGCTTAGTGCTTGGGGCCATCTTGTCAGAAAATCACAAAAAAATGAAATTCTACGGAATGAGAAACTGAACTTACCAGGAGATGTGCTTGAATGAGTTGAGTTGACTGGCATGCTTGGTTTTTGGATATCTCAAGTCTTCACCTTTCAAATGATACTTGCAAGATTCAGCTTCTACGGATTCCAGCTGCTTTCTGGTTCAGCAGTTTTCTGGTGCAGCTGTCAAACTAGGCTTTAACTTTCCTGGGGACTCACTCACCCAAAAAAATCCATTATAGGGTCAATAGATGCACTCTGGGAGGGCGCAACTTTCTATGCAAGCAGTTTTATGAAAATAATTTTTTTTCCCGAAACCCTAATTTCTTCCAGGGAGAGAGAGAGAGGGATATTTCACCTTGTGAAAGCTGTCCTATTCAGGCTAGCTCCGATACCATGTTAAAGTTCCATATGCTAATCTAGATCATTAGCATTTAATTTCAATTTCAAAACAAAATAATATAAATAGGATCACTGAAAGAAATAGCATCACAAGAACAACACAGATTTATCTTGGGAAAACCCTAAAGGGAAAAACCCAACAAAAGCTTCCTCAATATAGATGCCCCAAAAAGATAAAAGGTAAAACCAAAAGACTGATCCTCCTCCTTCTCTAGCTACTTCTCTCTCTCTCACTAATGCTCTACACAAGTGAGTGTGTGTGTTCCAAATGAGGAGTGCCACACCTCTATTTATATTCTCTCATTCACTTAATAATTAACTCAGTTATGTAGGCTTAAGTAATCCTAATTTAATCTTGTAGGCTCGAGTAACCACAACTGGGGTACTAATGACCCGACTTACAATTTGAGGGGACTTCCTCATGAATCTTATTAGTTCTCCCAATTAGAAACATTGGGGTATAAAGAAATACAAGTGATACTTCTGGTAGGACCACGGGGACCACAACAAATATATATAGAATATTCTTCGAAGTTACAATATTTCAACACGATTGTCGTCTTTTCCACGTCAATGTTGTTGAATTTTCCTCCGTTATTAGATGGTTTTAAAACCATAACTAGGATCCATGTCATTGGATATCTGATGACCATTGAATTTGAAAATCTATAAATTACAGAAACATTCCGACATGTTTGGTATAGAAGCGACAGCTTGCGAAAATTATTTTATTCATCGACGGACGGTTTGTGGAAATTATTTTATTCTTCTACGAACGGTTTGTGGAACTTATTTTATTCTTCAAAAGATGGCTTGCAGAAATAGTGCTATGTGGATATTTATCTTTTAAGATCTTTTTGAGAAAATATCAAATAGCAATATTCCTGATCCAGATGAACAAAATCGACAATTGCTTTCTAGATTGTTGGATGGAATGAAAAGAAAGGGTGATGAGAAATGTTATTGTCCATGTAGTCAATAAAAGGGCTTTAAGGGAAGATGAATATTGATCACAACAGCAAGAAAACATTGTAGGGAACATGGACATGCTGAGGGGGGGAATGCATATCGTCCATTTGTAAGTATTTTATTATAAAGTGTTTTATATTGATTGCTTTGGTAAATGTATGTATTATTTTAATATTTCTTATATTAACTTATATCTATTTATGTTTTCATGTTATTATAAAGGGAAGAAATCCTACAACATATCATCCAGAGGAAGTGATTTCAGAAAAAGTACCGAAGGAACATGGAGCTATGAATAACGGAGAACAAATTAATGATCATATTGAAGAAGATGATCATACTGATAACGTAGTTGAAGATGATGGTAGAAATACATTGATCCATGATTCATTTAATGTTAGAATGGATGATGATAATGATGACGATGATCATGAAAATATTGATGAATTTGATGTTTTTCACGATTTATCTCTTCTTGAGAAGGCATACGAACCCCTTTATGAAGGATCCAATAGAAATCTTCTCTTTGCTATATTGTTGATAATGAACTTGAAGGTTATGAATGGTCTTTCAAACATATCAGTCACACGGATGTTAAAGTATGTAAAATAATCCATCACATATATATGATCGTGATAAAGGTTATATTTGTCGCTCTGATAATTCTATTGTTAATTCATAAGTCAAATTAACACGGATGAAATGTGTTTCATTAATATTATTTATATATTATATTAACTAGATTTCATTTTAATTTGTTGTAGCTTCATAGCTGATTTTTTGTTACCACCATCAAATATTTTACCTCGCACATATCGAGATTTATCTGCCATCATGAGAGAAATTGGAATGCATTATGAAGCAATTCATGTATGCCCTGATGACCATGTTATATATTATAATCAGCATTTGTTGGAAGGAGGTTTTGGGATACATTAGTTGTGCAACATTACGGATTCTATGCAAGGTCAAAACCACCACGCAAGTGGAAGATGTCATGCAAAGTGGAAATGAAATCTTTTATGTAATTTTATGTCATCTTTTGTAGTTTTGGACCACATTGTGTGGATGTTGGTCGTTATTTTGTAGAATAAGTGAAGAGTTATTTAGGAAGTTGTCTAAGTGGACCTTGAATGTAAAGGCTCAATCCTATAAGTAGATTTTGAATCATAAGTGTTGAAGACTTTTGTGGTGATCTTGGTCATTCTACTTTTGGAGAGAAATTGTTGATATGTAAACTATTTTTGGAGAGCCTGTGTTTTTTCGTGGAAGTTAATATGACATGATGAAATTTGAACTAAATCATTGTGTTCTTTTATGTTTTCCTATTTTACTATTTTCTGTGGCTTAATTATGAATATAATGTGTATCTGCGACATGGATCTGTAAATGATGCAATGTTTACTTCACTTTAATGATGTTATTTTTCTAGATATATTTGCACATCAATATGTTTACTGTTGTTATGGGATAGAATGAGATCTGCTGAATGGTGATGTGGTTGAATGATTAGATCTGTTAACGTTGTGCTAAGTTGATAAATCTATTAACGTTGATAGAAGTTGATAAGTAGGTGCACACCATCCTCTCTCATTTTGCGCAAAATTGGTTCTGTCAACTCTTCCTCAAACATCTTAGGTGAGACTTCATCCGCTCTACAGGTGTTTACGGACGGGGTAAGACCTATCTGATCTAGTGCTGAGGGAGATCGTGATGGTTTGGGTGTCAACAAAGTGGGAAACCCTGTCGACTGAGTTTGTGTCAAGAAATGGTTCCGTTGTCGGGACCTTGTTGTGACTGAAGGGAGGACATGGTGTGGCATCTAAAAAAACTAGAAATTCAAGATTGGTTCAACCAGAAGCTATGAGAATTTGCTGAGAAGGAAAATTAGAACCCTAGATTAACGATGGATAAGTGGTTGGTATGGTACATACATGACATTCCACATGAGTATTTTTTCACTGAATTTTCCATTATACTATACGAGTGGTTGGTGCAATTTACCTACTACAAGACAAAATTTCAAGGAGGTGAACCAATGTCCTGGACCCCTGAATTGATCCAGGAGATGTAGGAAACTAACAACAAGGCGTCATAGGCTATCAAAGTCTAGCTCGATAGTATCTTGGAAGGATATATCACCGAGTTTGTGATTGATACTACTAAGTCCTGCAACAAATCCAAAAGGGATTTTTTCAATGGACCAAGAGGAAGGTTCTTATTATCTTTGTAATTGTCAATTAATATGCTTGTCTTTGAAAAGGCATACTGAAGATGCACCTACAGGAGTAGAACTCTGGTGTGCAGGGGCTATGGATACTGCAAAGAAAGGGGGGATATGAATGGAATGATATAGAGTAGATGGGTGCAAGTTATGATGAGACTGTGAGGGAAGTCGAGGAAGAGAGTGGTCGTATGAGAGGAGGAGCAAGGTTTCAACAGGAGAATAGGAAGAGGATAGGATAAGGTTATGCTGCGATCAAAATGCAAGACCACAAAGGAAGACCACACAGGACAAAGAGACCCTATAGTGACGAT
This sequence comes from Pseudotsuga menziesii, assembly GCA_001517045.1. Classification (NCBI taxonomy): domain Eukaryota; kingdom Viridiplantae; phylum Streptophyta; class Pinopsida; order Pinales; family Pinaceae; genus Pseudotsuga; species Pseudotsuga menziesii. The sequence continues at coordinate 112,456 of LPNX010286211.1, read as the reverse complement.
GACAATGACCAGTCTATGCCAGAGGTAGAGGTAATATCAACCCTTAGTAGCAACATACCAACACCTCTATGCACTACATTGCAATAAGGAAGAAACACAAGTTTAACACTGACTTGTCCTGCATGCCAACAACACTCTAATAGTAGCAGATTAGTGATTGTAGAAAGAAGGCCTAGGATGGCGGGTGACAAGGAAAAGTTACCTTTATTTCATTGGAATGGGAATGAGGATCCTGAGCAATACTGGTTCCTGTGTGAGGCAGTATGGACGCTCAGACAAACTTTAGATGATGACATCAAGAAGGGATAATTGGAGATAAATCTTCGAGGTCATGCAATGGATTGGTATATGAAATTTGTACAAGTTCCTATGAGGACTCCAACGAAGACATTGGCCGAATTCAGGAAAGGACTGATTGAAGATTTTAGAAAGCCAAAATATGAAGTGCAATACATCATAGAGTTGAAGCAAATTAAGCAATATCCAAATGAGACTGTTTGGGATTTTGATGAAAGATTCAAGACACTAATGGCAAGAGTCAGTTTTGAGATGAATGACATTCAACATAAATAATGGTTTATTGCACCATTTCTAACTCATATCTGGATACCTCTGATGCAACACAAGATCAGGACAAAGAGCGAGGCTTTGGAGATCGCAATGAAGTAGGAATCTTGACCCGTTGGATAAAAAAACATCTGATATGAACCATATTTAGACGTAGTTCGAAAAATTGACACTCCAGTTGAAATATATCAAGCTAGAAAAAGAGAATCATGAAGAGTTGTGCTATACTCCATGTCACATGGATAGACATACCAAGGATACTTTCCCAAATTTCTGAAACTACTTTTTATCAAGAGTGCCGAACCCGTTTAGTTGTGGAACTGTACCATGGTGCCGTATTTTCCAACTATATGGGCATCGACATGAGGAATGTGGGTACATGCAAAACATGGTAATGAATCTGACGAAATTATACTACACATTTTCCTGATCTGTTGGACACGAAGATAAGGATTGTCGTGCATATGACCTGCTCCAAGAAAGAACATATGATTCATACTATGTAAAGGGTGAGGTACAACAATTGTAGGTGGTACATCCTCCACCTCAACCACAGTTCATTCAGTAACCGAAAATGCAATTTGTACTGCAACAACTACAATAGCAGTTTGTACCATACCCGTGGTATAACTAGATGCAGATGACTCCATAGCAGCCACAGTATGTTCAGCCAATGCATTATGTTTAACAACAATCGAATCCCTTGCAATAGAAATTTAACCTACCGTCGTATCAACAATAAGGATAATTCTAAAGAGGATGAGGTTGTGGACCATTGCAATGCTATAATTATGGTGTACTGGGGGACTATCAAAGGGATTTCCCACAATTGCAAGCATAGTGTTCATGTACATATTGTACCATGAGTGATCACACTGTTGAGAACTATCCCCAACTGATTGCAAGGTGGAAGGAAGGAAATGTTCCCCAGTTGCAGAATCAGAACCAATTACAGAACCATAACCAGTTGCAAAAATAGAATCAAGTGCAGAACTAGAACCAGTTGCAGAATCAAAATGAGAACCAAATTCCAGTTCATAACCAAATTCTAATTCAGATCTAGAATGCAAATCAGAACGAGAATCAATTGGTGAATATACCGCTAAACCAGAATCCAGGACCGACAGTTGCAAGGATCTTGGCGGAGCCCAGAACGTAGGATGTTGATGTCGATGTCATCACTCATGGAGGTGCAACAACTAGAGAAGATAGTCCACATCCAAAAATTTGGATAGCTAGGAAGAAGAAGGCGCAGTTCGACATTGATGCTGAGAAAGACACATTTTTTGAAGCATGTGATATGATCGAAAGGAATCTTAGTAAGTTACTAGCTTACAAAATTCCAAATTCTTTCAATTCAACTTTGGAGCCAGGACCATCACGAAAGTGTGGTACCATGCAGAACTTCTTCAAAAGTTTCTTGTTAATGGCAAGATATCCTGATGCTCTTGTCGCTATTGAGAATATATTGCATCGACCAACTAAGGTGTGGAAGGACTCTGTGGTGAATTCTTTGTATAATAAAAATACATGAAAAGAGATGTGCATGGACGTTTAGATTGAGGACTATGAGTTCGATTTAGTTATTCTCAATCTAGGCCCAAATGTTAATATTATGATATATGGCCGAATATGGGGTTCCCAACACTGATATGGTCTTCTGTGCAGCTGCGAGTGGCTAACCAAGATAGAGTAACTTCGATTTGATGAGTTTTGCACCTTGTTGTGGAAGTTGAAGGAATGAAGACCTATGTCAATTTTGACATGATTGAAGTTGTTGACGGTGGAGTCTCCTATGTTGTGTTGCTGGGGATTGGATCGGCCAATGATAGCATGCTAGTGATCAATTTTAAGAAGCGTGTAATGACCTTTGAGAATCAAGACATCAGATTCATCGCTTAGATGGATCCAAACGAAGGGCGAAGGTATATTGATCCAGTAAAGGATGAGGATGTTCGAGGATGGGACAATGCATATAAAATATCATAAGATTACATCCATTTGACTATCGATGGGGAGCTTGGTTGGAGCAATGCTAGTTCTGCATCACTAAGAAAGTGCAACTTAATTACGCAATCACTGTGTCATGTCACAACTGAAATTATTGAGTTACCAATCTCTGAAGGACTTCCTGAGTTATCTGAGATTCTTGTTGAATTTGAATATAAGGTGTCAAAACCACAATGATTGCTGGAGTTAGAGGAAGTGCTGAAGGCTACTCCAACACAATGGTGGGAAACTAATAAGACGTCGATCACTGGATGGCCATAGTGTCAAAGATTGATGACCGTTCACTTGGGAGATGCACAAGTTTACCATGCTGGAGGGTACGATGGACAAAAAAATACTAATGATCATCTGATTGAGTGCCATATCTTGTGGGCATCATGACCAAAGTATGAGTGGGTCCATGTCTTTATCCACACGTTGGATGAAATGTCACAATATTGGTATGTATATGCTGTGCTGCACAAAGATATCACTACGCGAGAGGATTTGACAATTTTATTCACTCACACCTTTAGTTTCATGGATGCAAATCTAGATGTTGATAATGTGCTATAGCTCATATGCACTATTGTTCAGAAGTTAGTATCAGTTGCATATCTAGTGGACTTGCATGCACATTGTCAGATGCAGTCGATGATGGAATTTTATAATGTGTTCGGAGAACTAGATGATGATGATGATGACCTATGGAATATCAATATTCTAGAAACATAAAGGATTTAGGATGTCACGACACTTGATGTATCAACAAATCCAATGAATCAAATGTTAAAGATAAAAAAAAGGTCAACATTGGGATGGAGGAGAACCCAAAATTTGCGAATGTCGGGGACTACTGGGATGAAGAAACAATGGAAAACATCATACTTATTGCATGAATTCCAAGATTTGTTCCCTACAAATTTTTCTGAGATCAAGGGGATACTAGGAGATTTAGGAGAGATAAATATCCCGTTAAAACCCAATGTGAAACCAATAAGTCATAGGTCCTATTTCCTGAATCCATGATACAAGGAGAGAGTAAAATTCAAGCTTGATAGGATGTTGGATGTTGGAATAATTGAGTCAGTCAAGGAATCAGAATGGATCAGTCCTATGGTGGTCCAAGATAAGAAGATGGGTGAGGTTCAAATTTATGTCAACCTAAGGAAACTGAATGATACATGTATGCATGACCCATTTCCGTCAGCTTTTACCGTTTAAGTACTAGAAGGACTAGGTGGTCAAGAAATGTATTCTTTGACAGATGCATTTTATGGCTATCACACGATTAGGACTGCAAAGGAGGATCGCCACAAAACAACATTCGTTACTAAATGGGGCTTTTTTCAGTACATTGTGATTCCTTTTGGGTTGAAGAATGCACCTATGATATTTTCCTAGTTGTTGTCGCTACATTCAAATATTTTATTCAGAATTTCTTGTAAGATTATATGGATGACTCGATAGTTTAAGGATTGATTAGGGACCATCTGGAATACCTGCGACTGATGTTGGAGAGGTGTTGACAACATCATATTACAATAAACTCAAAGAAGTGTATTTTTTGCGCACCTTTTGGGATTTTGTTGGGTCACATTGTTCGCAAGCAAGGAATGTTGGTTGACTCTGAGAAGATTGCACTGATTTTGAGTTTTCTACTACCTACAAATGTGAAGATGCTTAGAGAGACGTTGGGGCACACAGGGTATTATCACAAGTTCATACGAGGTTATGCTACGATCACAGCTCCTATGGAGAAATTCTTGAAGAAAGATGCAGTATTTGTATGGAGTCAAGAGTGTCAAGGAAGTTTCGACATGCTAAAGGCCAAGATGGCTTCCACACCAATCCACATTATTCCCAATTGGAACAAGGATTTTCATGTCCATGTGGACACATCGTTCGTTGCGTAGGGAGTGGTTTTCGTGCAACCAGGAGAAGGAGATATTGATCACCTGATTGATTTCATTAGTCAGAAGCTATCATCTACAGAGAAAATATATATGACCATAGACAGAGAGAAGGTCTAGTGATGGTATATGTGCTACAGAAGTTTAGGAATTACATCTTGGGTGGCCATTTCAAGATGTTTACGGACCATTCTGCTTTAAAATACCTAGTCAATAATCCCGTATTGGAGGGGAAGATATGCCACTAGCTACTTCTATTTCATGAGTTTGATTTTTAGATAATTATGAAGTTGGTTTGCTTGAATGCGGGCCCTGATCATTTATCCTGAATTGTGATAGGTGAGGAACCAACAAACATTGAAGATGGACTACCAGATGCACAGTTGTTCAGAGCTGACATGGTTGATGATTATTATGATCAAATAATTTAATTTTTAATGATGGGAGATGCACTGGAGGACCTTACTAAAATTCAAAAGAAGCAGTTGGTGGTTAAGGCCTCAGATTTCTAGTTAATTGCTGGAAAAATCTATAAACTAGGACAATATGAGATTCTATGGAGGTGTGTCCTACCGCATGAACAAGGAAATATATTGGCAGAGGCACATGCGATATTTGTCGATGGATACTATGGAGGTTGCGCTACCCCTAGGAAGGTGCTTTGCCCAGGGATTTGGTGGCCCACCCTTCATACCAATGCGACAGACTATGCATAGACCCACGACGTATGTCAGAGAACTGGAAAATCATCAAGGAGGGATGAGTTGTCACTGGTACCTCAGGTGACATTACAACCATTTTATAAATGGGCGGTGGACTTTGTAGGACTGATTAACTCACCTGGGAAGTGAACTGGTGCATGGTACATAATCATTGTGACAGACTATTTAAAACGGTGGGAAGAGGTCGCACATGTTATGGATTGCACCATTGCAAAAACAACAAGGTTCTTGTTTTACAACATTGTCACTCGGTTTCGATGCCAAAGTATACTGATGAGTGACTAGGGGAGTTAAATCATCAACCGCACAGTCAGTGCGTTGATAGAGGAGATTCAGATACAACATAAAAGAGGACCCCGTATCATCGACAAGCAAATGGTACCGTGGAGGAATTCAACAAAGTATTGGATCATGTGCTTACAAAGGTATGTAACGCCAACCATGACGACTGGGATTTGAATATTCTAGCATTCTTGTGGGAATATCACACCACTTGCAAGAGATTGACAAGAAAGATGCTGTTCAAATTGGTATATGGGAAAGAGATAGCCATGCGTATGGAATACATTATTCTAAACTTGCACATGACAATAACGATGGGCATCGACGGTGAGGCGGCATTAGAAGAATGAGTGGAGAAGTTGGTGCAGCTCGAGGAAGACTGCTTTATTGGAAGTTTTCACTAGCACGTCGAGAACGATTGACAAAAGGCTTGGCATGGTCAACATATAAAGAATAAACAGTTTAAGTAAGGAGACTTGGTGCTATTGTACACAACAAATTCATGAAGCATCCAGGTAAGTTATAAATGCATTGGCTAGGTCCATATATTGTTAATTCGACTACTTCAGGAGGCATTGTTGAACTGCAATAGTTAGATGAAGCGATGCTTCCTAAGCTAGTGAATGGTAATAGGTTGAATCCCTATCGAACGGGCCCAGAACCAGGCTATGCTTAAGGAACTGCAAAAAAAAGAGTAGGAAGGATGAATAGATAAAAGGATGGCACACCAGAAGTAAGGGGATGCACAAGTAGGAGATTCAGTAGCACAATTAGGAAGGTCTGTCATGACAGCTACAGGGTCGGGACATAGTCAAATCAGCAATAAATATACACAGTTAAAGTAGTTAACTAGTGGAGCTTGTTGAAGAGAAGCGCATGATGGCAGATCTGACCATTGGATTGACTGGATCGATGGAATATTCAAGAAGTTAATGCATGATTTGGTCATGATAATCGCATTGATTTGGTCATGATGGTTATGTGATTGACTTGATGCTATAAGAAGGGATTGAATGTAGTTAGCATTCACCATTGTGCAAGATTCAGAGTTGAGTTGTAGAGTTGTGTTAAGTTGATTTGTTGAGTGTAGAGTTGTGTTGCACTAAGTTGTTGTGAGTTATGTCCATTGAATTGTGGTGATTGGGTGCATGAGGAATAGATTTGTAAAAGTGTGCAAACAGTCTCAGCATTGCACACTATGCTGCATGGGAAATTTACGATCTATATTTCGAGTGAGAGGGATTCACCATTGGCCCCAGTAATAATTGAAGAAGAGGTTGCAAGTGTGTCGGTTGGATCATTCTCGATGCCAAAGAAGAAAAGGAAGGGACAGAATCCTAGCTCTCTAGCATCGAAGAAGCAGTAGACCCGAACATCTTCGTAGGCAGGGGAGGAGGTACCTGCACAACCAGGCCCTTCAATTTCAGGAGATATGGAGTCCACAACCAGCATAGGAGTGTCCATTGTAGATATCCCTGGGTATATACCTCCCACATGTCCTGGAGAGAAGACCAGGAAACAAACTAAAAACTAGAAATACCAAGTAAGGATGTCGGCGATACCATAGGGCATGGTATGGGCTCCAAACATTCTATCTTAACTGATGAGAATGAAATATGAGGACCATGACCTATTGTCCTTGGAGGATGTTACAAAGGACCCATATGAACTGATGGCAGCGGTTGGAGGTGGCCCCATAGAACACATTCTGCAGGATTGGATGCGAGGGTTGGACAAAGCAGGATTCTTGCATTTAATCAACATGCAACACTTTGGGAGGCCAAACAAAGCAAATGCGTGTGTGAAGCATCTTTTGGAATGCTTCCCTGGAGGAACTTTTTGGTTGGATAGGCTGGTCGAAGTCACTATGGGGATGATTTCAGACATAATGGGGCTTCCCAAGGATGGGCTATACCCCTCATAGTATTTTCAAGGAAAGGATAATGACACGAAGCTTGTGACGACATTAAAGAAGTGTTATGGGTTGGATCACGATGGGTGGGCTTACCGCATTGATAGTATCAATGGCCAGGCGATGCACATTGGTGCACATATTTTGGCAAGCAAAGTTGTAAGGAATAACCACCTAATCCAATGTAACTTGGGGGTGATTGTAGGTGCTGAGCAGTGTGCGCAAGGCATACAAATGATTCAGTCATTATTTATACTAAACTAGTTGATGGAGGACATAGTAGTGGTGCAGGCGGGGCTCCGCCCATTTACTTATAGTTGGATTTTGATATTGATACCGCTAGTAGTGTGGATGGAGCCAGATGATTACCAAGGCATGAAGGTAGAGGCAATAAAATTATGCAAGGGTGCACACTATCAAAACTTGTGGTGGGTAAAGGAGATGAAGTGGCTAAAGGACTATACAATACAGTTCTAGATTTACTAGGAATCCGCTATAGGTGGAATCTACAAAAATTCCATGACTCACTGAGGATGTTTTGATGAAGTATCAAAGGATTTCATGGTTTACGATTGGCCTGTTGAAATATTGTAACTTCGAAGAATATTCTATATGTATTTCTTTGTGGTCCCCGATGGTCCTACCAAGAGAACCACTTGTATTACTTTGTACCCCAATGCTCCTAATCAGAAGAAATAATAAGAGTCATGAGGTAGTCCCCTCTAATTGTAAAGGTGGGTCATTAGCACCCCAGTGTGGTTACTTGAGCCTACATGTGTAACTCGATCCTACATGATTAACTCGATCCTACATGACAGATGAGTTAACTTAAGTGAACGAATGAATATAAATAGAGGTGTAGTGCTCCTCATTTAGAACACACACTCTCACTTGTGTAGCGCATTAGTGGAGAAGAGAAGTAGATGGAGAAGGAGGAGGATCAGGCTTTGATCTCCTTGCTAGTTTTATCTTTTATCTTTTATATTTTTGGGGCATCTATATTGAGGAAGCTTTTGCTGGGTTTTTCCCTTTAGGGTTTTCCCAAGATAAATCTTTGTGTTCCTTTTGTATGGTTGTGCTTGTCTATCTTTCAGTGATCCTGTTTATATGCTTTTGTTATGAAAATGAAATGAAGTACTGATGTCTTAGCTAAGCATATCAAAATTTAACATGGCCCACATGTCATTCATGTGCAAGCGTGGAGTGACCTGGATAAACAATGGTTTCCAACCCTATATAAGATATATGATGAGGAGCTCGAGGTGATTATTGATGATTGTGCCTCCACATGGAGAGAGCCAGTCATTTTACAAGAGGTATCGACAGGCCCATTAGCAAATGTGCCCATTGATCCAGTACCTGTGACTGATCTGGAGATTCCACATGATTTAAATGTAGAGTGAATGTAGACACCTACAGACTCAAAAGTGGAGCATGAATTAGAGGAATCAAGGACAAATAAGCACCAGGAGTAGGGTGCAACTGGTAGCACAGTGTCAGGAATGGAGGGATGGTTGAATCATCTAGTCAAGGTGATTATAGATGCAACCGATGTGACAACAAAGGAAATGAAGAAATCAGCACAAGATGGGTTTGCGAAGGTAAGAATAAAACTTGATTCTTTGTATGATGCTATTTTGACAAGAACACCAGAAGGAGAAACTACGTAGGAATTAGGCTCAATCAGTGCTCAGATGTGGGTTCGGAATGTTTAAATTACCCTGACTACGATTGAGACCAGCAACGAGGATTTGAATGCCTCCCCACATCATTTGTAGGACCTGTCAATTGACATCAATGTAATTTCCATGCAGATGTTGGTACATATGAAATGAGTCACCAACTAGGAGTTAACATACAGAGAGTAAAACATTAGTAATCACGTTTTGCGTTCATAGGATAAGGACGCGGCAGCGCAAAAAGAGCTTGAAAAATTGAAGAAGGAGCAAGAGGAGTTGAGGGAAAAGAGCACCAAGGAAGTTATGGAGCTAAAAAGGGAGCAAGACCGACTAGTAGTCAAGAAGGCCCAACTCTGAGATCACGGTGTGTGGTTGCAAGTGGCATTTTTAGAGGCCTGTTAATATGTCTACGAGAGCACTTCAAAACTACATGCAATAGAAAATGAAAAACGAATTAGAGAATTCATTGCACAATTGCAGCGAGACAATGCATATCTGAATGCTTTGATACACCCCGAAACATGACTTGAACAAGTTTTTGAGAGGAAGAGAGCCATAGAGGTTGTGGCGACACAACTAGAAGAGATGGAGGAGGGAGTAAAGAAGGTCACTGATGGGGTGATGCAATTTTTGGGCAACATTGTCTAGGATGAGCAGTTGGTCCAATTGGCCAAGTAGTTGTAGGAGACCGAGGGGAAACTGGCCACATTAAAGACGCCATTGAGAACAATGCCACCAGTTGTTCAGATTACAAAGTATGAGGAGCTGAAGGAGTTGTAGCAGTGTGTTGGAAAGTCTCAGGAGCGACAGTGGAAGCGCAATGAGCAATTAGATGAGTTCTAAGATATTGGAGCACAAATTTCTATCAAGGAAGTTGCTGCGCTAACGGACATGTAGGAAGGAAAGAAGTAGGTTGCGGGGAAGATAGTGGAGCACCAATTGAAGCATGATTTGATAGGAAATAAGGATATTGATGAGAAATTTCAAGAATAGTTAAAGATGATTACTCAACAATACAGAGACTTCAAGCTAAAGATCAAGGAATACACCATGTCTAGCTAACATGGCTCGAGGGTGAGCCACAATATTGTGTTGGGGGCCTATTGGCAGTTAGTTTTTGGATACATTAGTTGCGCAACATCGAAGACGTTGCGTAAGGTAAAAGACACCATGCAAGTGGAATATGGCGCACAAAGTGAAAATGGAATATTTTATGTATTATTCTATCATCTTTTGTAGTTTTGGACCACATTGTGCAGATGTTGGTCATTATTTTGTAGAATCAGTTAAGAGTTAGTTAGGAATTTGTCTAAGTGGACCTTGAATGTAAAGATGCAAGCCTATAAGTAGATGTTGAATCATAAGTGTTGGAGATTTTTCGGATGATATTGGTCGTCGTACTTTTGCAGAGCACTTGTTGATCTATGAACTATTTTTGGAGAACCTGTGATTTTGCGTGGAAGTTAATACGACATGACAGACATTGAACAAAATCATTGTGTTGTTTTCTATTTTCCTGTATTCCTATTTTCTGTGGCTCAATTATGAATGTAGTGTGTATATGCGACATGGATATGTAATGATGTGATGTTTAGTTCAATTTAATGATGTTATTTTTCTAGATCTATTTGCACATCAATATGTTTATTGATGTTATGGGATAAAATGTGATATTATGTGATAGGTAATAACTCCCGATTCAATATTATTCATGGCTAATGCATACATTTATATATTACATGTGATGGTTGTGTTTCACCTTCCTCCCAGCCTTTTCGGCTTCCTATGTAACTGTTCAACTAACTATTTATTTATTTATTTACAATATATAATCCCGATGGATTATATTCTAAAAATCCCCCTCTTAATCCGAAGGGGTGTTCGTAAGTCCGAGCATGTTTCTGAATCTTTCAAACTTTTCTCGTCCAAGCGCTTTGGTGAAGATGTCTGCAACTTGATCATTTGTGGAACAATGTCGAAGATGGACTGCCTTGGCCTCTACATGATGTCGAATCAAATGATACTTTGTGTTGATGTGTTTGGTTCGATCATGGAATCTAGGATTCTTAGCCAGCTTGATTGCAGAAGTATTGTCAACCAATAATGGAGTGGAATTTTCTTGTTTTTCTTGCAAATCTTCAAGTATCTTCTTGAGCCATACTATTTCTTTCGTTGCTTCAGCTACAGCCACATATTCTTCTTCTATTGTTGAATCTTCCAGA